>MPUH01000054.1:0-130149 GCA_001970955.1 Stentor coeruleus
AAGCTAGGCCGTATATCATCCATAGGCCCTTCCTACAATTACTAGTCAAATAGCACTACAGTATAATGCTGATATGCTATGAAAACATCATAATTCTAGAATCAGTAATTTTTTGCTGATAGTATACATAGACAGTGTAAATCTATTATTGTATGTCCTAATGTTCATGTGTCTTAACTTTTAACTCATTTTTGATGGTAAGTTTACCTATACCGAATTATGAGAATTGTTATATAAAGTACTTTTTATACTGAAAGGCTTTTATAATGTTATTTATGAATGTGGGATGATTGAAATCTTAGGACTACAACTGGATGTGCTAAATAGTATATTGGAAAGGCTATGAATGCTGATGTTAGGAATTTTAAAGTTGCTGTTGAGTTAATAAGTTTATTATTATGGGTTTTAGGTGATAATGAAGTAGTGAATTAGCCAAAAATATTTAGTTTATGAGGCTATGGGAGAAAATTAGGTGCTATACTAGAATCCGGTCAGAAATTTACATCAAATTAATAACGAATTCTGAATAGAGAAAATGATAGACGGCCTTTGATTTCATGATAAAAAAAGTCTAGCAAATATGAGGGAAAATATTAAAGGCTATTGCTTTGGTAATGCTGCCAAATTTTCTTGAATTGAATCATTGTTATAAATTTGATACTTTTCTCTCCATATAAGCTCTACTAGATATAAAAGATATATTGCCTTTGAAACTCCATGTTATTTTCTAAATTTTCCTTTTGCACGACCCTATAAACTTTCAATATTCTGAGTATGAATATCAGGATTGTTGGTATCTAATAAATCTTTATTATTCATAGTATTCAAACTCTTATGAATACTACTACTCTAAATGGCCCTATTATTGTATATATAAAAACCTAAAAAATCACATAAATTCATATTATCATAAACAAAATAAATGCTTTTTTTTGATAGTTTTTTAATATGAAAAAATGACCTTTGGATCAAGAGATCGTCAGATATTTAGAAAAAGACAAAAGTGAAGTAATGAGAACTGCAAAGATTGAATCTTGATTATTACAACTAATTATATAATAAATATAAATTAATTCTACTAAAGTTATATGTTAAGTATCTTTAAGAAGTTTTCTTCAAAGGTATAAAAATGGGAATTCAGTCAATTTTATCTTTTCCGAACTTCTGTTTTTACCTTTCATACACAGAGAAATTATGTTTTTACATATAAAAACATCCTCAACCCAAAAACTACATATTTTTACATATGGCTTTTAGTATCTTAAGCATAGGGGGCTAATTATGTGAATCTATTAAAAATATATAATACTTCCAAAAGCATAACACTCATAAAGTTTATATAAAAATACCACAGCAAAATCTATACATCTCAATATATCCCATAATCCAAACTTAATAAATCTAATATCACGTCAAAATCGCTATATTATGCTACAATTATATGACCATAGTAAATCTCTTCAATTACCATATGCTAAATATAAACTATGATTTTTTGCAGATAAACTGAATATTTTGATTAAAGATGCTTATAAAATTAAATATAAAAAGAGTAAGAATGATTCGGCTTATAATAAAATCACTACTTTTTATGTGGAATCAAAATAAATATATTTTGCTACAATTATATGACCATAGTAAATCTCTTCAATTACCATCCACAAAATCTAAACAAAACCACTAATATATAATCTCTACATATCATCACAATATCATTTTTCACTATATTTTTCTAGTTTATATAAGATTTTACAAAAAGAGTTCAATTTATTTTAGAAGATTTCTAGATATAGTTTTTATAAAAGTTGAATTATCAATTTGTAAATTATAGTTTTTATATTGTTTATATTTTTGAGAAGTTTGAGGCTTATGTCTAAAATTTCCTTTGTGAATTGGATAAGATAATCAATGGTTATAAAATATGGGTAGCACTGGTTCTGCTTTATGTGATAGAGTAAAAGGACTCAGTGAGGCTGAGTTAAGTAAAACATCGAAAGATGACGATGAACTAGCGCTAATAACTGATGAATTGTACTTGCCCAACTTTATTAAGGGACTCAAGGATATATCAAATTACGAAATCCCGATACTGAAGCCTCGTCAGGCATCAACAGAAGATAGCAAAACAGAAGAAGTGAAATTTGCATTCGTTCATCAGCAAGAAAGCCGAGTTTTTGACAAGCACGAGGATTTGCGTAATTCCTTACAAACTGAGCTATTTCTAATGCTCTCCAAAGAAGAGGATCCAGATTTCAAAGAACTCTGTTCTATTCTCCAAGCAATCTGCCGTGTACAAGAAGCTCTAACTAGACAAGAAGAAAGAGAAAAGCGCAGGGTCCAGAAATCATCCCAAAGTCATGATGAAAAGAAAAAAAAGAAACCAAAAGAATTACCAGCAATAGCCAGAGCAGGGATGAATTTTTGTATCAGCACAATGTTAGACCTAATAGAAATAGTTGGTTCAGGAAACAGACTTATATACAGTAAAGTAATGAAATCAGCAACAAGGGTACTTTCTGAGCTCCCACCTTTAAGCTTAAATGTAGAAGATCCAACTGTATTAGAAAACCTCGACTATGTAAAACAGTTTCTAGAAAATGTTCTAAAAGGTGAATGCCCCGGTACAACAACTGAAGATTCTCTAATCGCACTTGCACCTCTTTTTGGGTTGGCCTTAGCAAAAGGTAACCTCTCCAGTGCCCTTTCTGTAGCTGAAAAACTTTTGATGATCCAAGATTCCACAGTCTTCAAAAACGCATGCAGTCTAATCCTCCCTCTAGTCAACAACCTCGCAGAACTTGAAGGGTCAAGTTTTGGTCGTCGTATCCTAATGAATTGGAATTCAAATAAACTTGGCCCAGATATGGCTTTATCAAATGAAAACCTCACAGTAACTCGTACAGACTCAAGTGGTTGGGGTTGTCAATTAACTGAACAAAGTTTAACATCAGGTATCCATTATTATGAATTCAAAATTGATAGAAACAATTCTTCATGTTTATTACTTGGTGTAGCTGGATCTTTATTTTCAAATTTTACAAGTAAAAGTTCAGGTCCTCATTGTTATACTTTACAAGCAGATGGTGATGCTTATATGAATGAAAGAGGTTCAGGGAATATTTTTAGATATGTTGAAGGGGATAGAATAGGTGTTCTTATCAATATGGAAGATAAGACTTTATCATTTTTCCTCAATGGTAAAAAACAAAGCAAGCCAGCTTTTGGGCCTTTGCCTGATGAAGTGTATTTACTAGCATGCTTTGGTGGAGCGAATCAGTTTGTCAGTGTTATTAACGAACCTGAAATCCCTGAAGAAGCTCAAGAAGTCATTGGCGCTCATGTTATAAGTCAATCACAGCCAAGAGAAGAAGGTAAAGAAGAAGAGGAAAAAAAACATGTAAAAGAAGAAGATCATAAAGAAGGACATGAATCTATTTTAATACCAATAAATTCTAGGGATATCATGAAAGCTTCAAGATTTAAAGACCTTATTGAAAAAAAACAAATTCCACCTAAGGATTTAGCAGTATATCTCATAGCTTGTTTAGATAAACTTAATGAGACTTACTTCAAAATTTTCAATTTATCAGAAAAACCATCATCAGAACCTATAAAAGCTAAACTTAATAAACAACAACCTTTATGTTTAGAAATCAAACCTGAGATTTTTCAAATGCTTTCACAAATGCTCAAATATATAGTCGAGTTACTTAAAAATAATAATTGGGAAGCAATGGATTTTAATTTATGTGCTTGGGGTGGGATGTGCTTATTGCGTTTATTAAGATCTCATTTATTTACAGTGCTTTATTTACAGCTTAAAGATGAAGAGACTGGGATTACAAATGAACTCCGAGCTTTGATTTATAAGCTTTTACAAGATATACTTGAATTATCTATAGAAAATTTTGGCACAGGGATCCCTACAAAAGATGAAAAAGATGCCCTGGCTAGTCTTAAAACTGAAGCATGTTTAACTTTGATTCATGGTTTTGAAGTCTTTTACCCAACTCAAATAGCAAAATTAGACTATATCAACATAAGCTTAGAAGATACAAAAGCTAAGAAAAATCAATTCGAAGTATATCTTAATATACAAAAACTAGTTCTTGATAAAATGTCGATCCCAGTCAATTTATCAGCTGCTTTTACTTTAGAATACCCTGGAGCTGAGGTTAAAATATGCAAATTACTCGACCTTCTTATTGATATTTGTTATGAAAATTCTTTATTAGCAATGAAAGGTATAAAAACAGCCGATAGCGCTTATTATTTAAAATTCCTCCATTCAGTACAAAAAGTTATAATCTCCAAAGCAGGAAAAGATGACTTCAAAGGTGTATGGCAAGGACTTTTGGTATCACATGCGACAAAACTTATAAGTTTATCATCAAAACTCTTACAAGATATAACAATTGATGATATTTTATTACGTGGAGATGGAAGTATATTGGAAAGTCTGATCAGTAGTTTATTATATTCATTTGCCTTATCAGATATTCCTATAAAAGATATAGCGGTTATAATGCCATATGTAATGACTCTTGTTAATACAATAAACTCATTAAATCTTCCAATAACTACACCAAAAGTTATGCAAAAACATATGATGGTATATGAGTCTGCTCATCCACACCTTTTAGCTGAAGAAGGAAGGAGTTATAAAGTTAAAGGGGCTAATAAATATATAGTAAAATTTGATGAACAAACTAAACTTGGTTCTGAAAAACATCAAATCAATATATATTCTTCAGCTGAAAAAAATGTAGAAAGTCTTGTGGGATCTTTTAAAAATACTTTATTCCCTGAAATTTTAGTTGTTGATCATAGTGAAGTGTATATTTGCTTTAATCCTGATGGAGAAGGACAAGATTGGGGTTGGAAAATTAATATAGAATGTGAAGCTGAGAAGGAAAACTCAATACATTGGGTCCATAATTTGAAAGTAGCATCAAATTTTTTAGTTGTTTTTTTTAGTAAAAGGCTTATTACTGGGGATTTTAATACTAGCGGGGAAAGTGATACTTCGAAACTATTGAAAAATCATTTGTTTAAATATGGGATTAAAGATAAAACACAAAGTATATTGTTGCCGAATAAGAAAATGCTTGTTAATGAAGGATTAATTGATTTGTCTATGATTCCTATGAGCTATGATAGCTTTAGTCCACATTTGTCGAGGAGTAGTTCTGCGGTTATGGAGAGGATAAGGAAAAGTTCATTTCCTGGATTTAAATCGATGGAAATTAATCCTTTGTTGAATTTGTCAAGTTATATTAATAGCTGTTATAGTGGGTACGGACCGATTAAATGCTTTAGTGAAAATTCGATGGTTGATGAATGGATAAGGGGTAGTGAGCAGGTTTCTGAGGCTTGGAACTGTTTGAAACAAGAAGCAGGTGCTCTGGGCCCACACTACAATATTGGAGGTACCGAGCTCGAACAAGCTGAAAGGACTCTTTTTGTAGTCTACGCCAACCTATTTGGTTTCTCAGACTTCCTCAGCGTTCTCCTTGACACCCGTACCATTCCTCACAATATAATCAAAGAGCTTATAAGACAATCTTGTGCAATTCGTAAATGGGCCCAACATCGTAAACAAACTATGATCGATGAAAACAAAGAAGTCGACTATAACACAATATCTTCAGAAATTGTCTCAAAATGCATGATAATCCTTAATTCTGAACATCATATTTCATTCAATCAATTAGGAATCTATAAAATCCAACAGTCAATACTCTCAGCTTTTCATAAACTTCAAACAATCGATATGCAAGAAGGTGTTCAAGAAAAGAAAAAAGATTCATCAAAATGGAGGACTGTCAAAAAAACAGTAGAATCAATGAGCAAAATAAGAACTTTATTGAAAATTATAGGCCCAGTAAAGCCTGCGAGTAACGAGCAAGATGATGAGAAAAAGGAGTTAGTAAAAATCAATTCATATATTTTTGAGTTCCTTGAAAGCAAAACATCTATTGAAGCGATTTTTGATGAAATTGATGTGAAAAGGAATCTGGCAATTGCAAGGACTATAGGTATAAATTATTTGATTCATATGTTTAAGTCTTCAGGAAGAAAAGACAAAAACCTCAAAGGCCAAATCATACGTATTTTCTCAGATTCTTTTCGTACTGGGCAATCTAATCGTAAAAAACATTATCTATGCAACCTTGAAGGTATTGACCTATGCTTACAAAACTGTGTTCAAAAATCATTCTTTTCCATGATCCAACTTCTACTAAACCACTTGTCTATAAAAGAAGTTAAAGATCTTGACTGCACCTCACAACAATCAACTCATTTTTACCTTAAAATCTTTGAAGCCTTAAGTTTTCCATATGAAGAAATCGACACAAGTATGCTTATAGATCTAAAACTTCATGAAGGGATATCATTTCTCTTACGTTGGGCTAAAGGGAATTCAATCTTTGAAAATATCGTCCTTAAATTCAATAAATCCAATTGTATAACCTCATTCAAAGTCCATAATGAAGATGAATTTGCTGAAACACAACATGAAGGTATTGAATGTATATCTTTAAATACAATAAATAGACTTGATAGTGATAATGAACATGATGCAGGATCAGGTGGATTAAAACTTTGTCTACAAATAAATAGAGGTGAAGAGAAATTGCAACCAATAATAGGGATATCAACAGGGACATCATGTCCAGAAGGCTATGAGCAAGTAGAAAGTAATATAAATGAACAAGGATATGAAGTTTTTCTATATATAAAAAGAGCAGAACCTCAACATGGTCTAGCATTTCTAACCAAACTTGAAGTTATCGAAGATGGACCAATTGTTTTCCGCCCATCTTTTACAAATTATGATCAATTGCTTATAAAACAACAAGAACATCAGGAAAACGAAAAACGTAGTGAAAGGAAAAAACTTTTAAAAAACTCAGCATGGATTCTCTTAAAACAATTTGTCTATACATGCGCAGGAAAACCAGAACATATTTATGATATAGAATCATCAAAAGAGTTTAAAAAATTTAACCTCCAGTCAATGTTTGCTGAGCTTTTATTAAATGAAGTAACTTGGGTTAAGACTAAAGAAAGAGTTGATAGAGATGAAGCGGATATAGCAAAACTAAAACTAACACAAGTTAATTCTGGGGAATTATGGATGGATACTAATTTAGAAAAGCCTAAAGCTAAAAGAAATGCAATGAAAGAGTGGGTGTGGATGTTTAAAGATATATTTGGGCATTTAAATACTGAAGAAGAAGGGGATTTACTTATGGGATTGATAGAAGGGTATATTAGTGAATTGGATCCAACATTAAAAGGTATGGTACAATGTGAAATTGAAGTACCTGAAGATGGTTTAGACCCTAATGACTGGAAAAACTCACGTGGAGAAATTGATTTTTTCGTGTTTATAAATACAATTATAACGAAAAACTGCGAGGATATAAACCAGGAGATATTAAATCATCAGTTTATGAAGTGGATTCCTCAAAATATAGATGAAGCAAATCGTTATTATTCTCTTGAAGCACCTGTAATTATAGAAACCCTACTACATCATATAAACTCATCTAATCCAGATTCATTCTCTAAGTATCTTAATCATTTACTTACTAATGAAGATAAAGAAAAAATAGGAACTTTATTACCTGAGCATATGTTACCTAATACACCTAATGAGTTTTTAACTAGTTCTAAACAATTTGATCTTTTTACTGCTATACATGCTATACTTAATACTCCATCAAGATTTCCAGTTTATTATGAAGAACTTCATCCTTTAGCTTATATACTTAAAGGTTTACCAGGAAGTTTAGATGAAGCATGTCAATCACATAAGGCTGATAGTACGATAAATGAATATATAGCTTCATTGTTGTGGGTTATTTATCAAACATCTTGTTCAGAAAGTATGAAAAAAGTTATAGCCAAACCAGAGTATTTGGAAGTTATACTTAAACACTCTTTGTTAGGAGCATCAGAATCAGTTATTGTTATTGCTTTTAGGATTTTAAGGAGTGTTGTCCCCACACAACATTCACCTGAAACTTTTGCTCAGATATGGAACTCAGTACAGAAAGACCTTTTGGAGAAATTTTTAACTAAAGATATAAGTGATGATTGGCTTAAGACTATGCTAGTGTTTATAGGTATTAGAAACTCATATCATATTAAAACTGATAAAGAATTCATCCCGAATCTAAGCAAACTTGGAATCTGGAGCTCAGAAGCTTGTGAGTTCTTGAAAGTTTTATGCTTGCAAGCTAGATGGAAAAATGAGATTGTTCGAGTTATAAACAATTATGTTGGTTATTTGGCTACTGCTATAGAAAAAAACACTGAACCACTTGGCCAAGACCTCGGTCTTGGCTCTTTATCTTTTATCGCTACATGTAGTTCAAGTTATTTCCCTCTAGAAAAATCAGTTCAAGAATGGAGTTTTGTAAGCTTAAAAGGAGGTTCTTTACCTCAAGGTTATGTGATTTCAATGAATAAAAAGAACAAAACTGTTCAACTATACAATGAAGAAGATGATGGGATCCACGAAGAAAGTTTAAATCACCTCAATCAAATCCAAAGTTTAATCAAAATAAACTATTTCCACTCATTATCCCAAGAAGATTCAGAAATCCTCTTTAGAACTCTTATAAAACTCTTAAAACTCATCAAAGAACGAGATTCAACTATAATCATTGAAGACCCTGAAAAACTCCATAACATCAAAGGTATCTGGCGACAATTAGAATCCCTTATATACCATATTTTAGCCTCATTAACAAGCATAAAAGTTCTTTTTACCCCAGAAGAAGCAAATGAATTAGTTGACTCTATTTTTGGAAAAGTTATGGTTGTAGACCAAGGAGATTTCAATGAAAACTCTTTAAAATACAGAGCTTTAAGGAAGCATTTATACTCAAAAATCAAAGAAGTCAAACTGACTGAGCTGAAAAAACTTGAAAGTACAGAAATCGAAATAAGAGATGATAAAGAAGAAGAGGAAGAAGAAGATAAATCAAAGAGCATTTCTGAAGAAGAAGAAGCAAAAATTGTATCTAAAATGAATGAAGAACTACAAATCACAGTTGTTATGTTAAGATCTTTGAATTTACCTTTTGTTGATATTTATGGGGCAATACAAGCTGGGATTACTAAAATGGAAGCAATACAAACTTGGATTACAGAAAAACAGTTTGAGGAAAAGAAAAATGTCCCAGAAATACAACAAAATGTTCCAGGAAGTAAGACAATTTATAAACTTAGTAAAGAAGAAGAATCAACTTGTCAGATTGTTGACCATACAGGAATTGTGCATTTTGATGAGTCTTCAAATGGGCAAATGAGCATATTTTCCCGTATGCCTTTAGATGAAATTAAGTATATCAAAAAGCATTTTTCAACAAAGATTTTCAGGAATGTTAATGAATTCTATTCAGAAATAACAATATTATCAACTATTGGGTTTTTAAAAGATAATACTGAAGGGACAATACATTTTGTACTTGGAGATCTGCAAATAAAAGTTATATCGACAACTAGTAATGCTAAGATTTTTATAGGGAAATCTTTTATGGGCGAGGTTAATCCTAGTCAGAATTATAGTTTCAAAATTTTCTCTATGTTTAATGGTAATGTGAATATTGAAGTTGTTGGGTCGATTTTAAGCTTTAATACAACAGAGCCTTCAGTGTATGATGGAGTGTCAATTGGAGATTTTGGTGTTGGGTTAGAAGATGGAGAAAGCGTGGTTTTAAGAGGTATGATAGTTTGTTTAGGGCATTTTACTAATGAAATCAATTACTGGGAACATTCTAAATCCAACTCAGCAGACCCTGAAAGTAAAGCAAATAAAATCACTGACCTTAAACCACAAGAACAAAATCAAACCTCTTTACGTCTAAGAACAACAGGTGCTCCATTAACCTTATGTCAAGAACTTGCCGCTAAATATGTGAGTTTTGATAAAGCTTTAAATGTTCTCCTTACCGAACATTCATCAAGTGATTGGCCTGATAATATGGAAACTTCTATTGACCCACCAATAGTTGAAGTTATAATGTGTGATACACCAGAAGATATTGAAGAAGGGTATATTCGTGTGCCAATCCTCAAAGATGGTGTTGATATAACTGATTCCTACACTTTAGAAAATAGGAAAATCATATGCTATAAACAACATCTTAGTGCAACCCCACCTGGCAATATAATAATAAACTTGAGTATAAAAGGTCTTGATGAGAATCATAAAGAAGATACTGATATAGGAAATTTATCTAAAAGTAATGAAGGAGAAGCTATAAAAGTTTGGATAACAAGGACATCAAGGTCGAAATTGGGCACAAGGCAACCTCTGACTAAAATTATTATGGTTTCTGGGAATGATGAGAAGTCTATATTCATCCCCCCAGGCTTTGAAGTTGTCTGTGTAGGGTCAACTCCTATAAATCTTAGCACCCTTGGGGACTTTGTATTCCTTTGTACTTCTAAAACCTCCAAACTTTTAGGTTACCCAATAACCCCACTTATTTATTCAAAAGTGTCTATATCAGAACATGGACTTGTAGATGCTTTAGATAGCTCATCAACTGATCTCAATAATGAAAGACTGAAAAAAATCGATGAAGAAATCCAAACATACTCCCAATACTCTATAATTGAACTACATAACCATATAAAATACCTCGACAAAATCGCTTCAAACCTTGCAATGAAAACTTTTTTCCTTCAAATCATCCAAAGTCATCCAACAACACTTCCTTACCTCCTATGCAAGAAATCAGAAAACTTTGCTATTATTTACAACCTTCTTAAAGATAACCTTTCTGTTCTAGAAAACACTATAAAAAAAGTTATAAGCACAAACCTTGGAGAAAATATGTGTAGTATCCTCCTTCATGAATGTATTTTCCAAATAATTCTCGCTTTATCATGTGCTGCCCCAACTGGTAAACTTGTTGAACAACTTATAGAATCTAATCATCCATATGATAATAATATGCGCCATGATCAAATTATAACAATTCCAGGTGCTGCAGGTTTGAGGATTGAATTTGATTCACAATGTCATACAGAAAATGGTTGTGATGTTTTACGTTTTTATAAACAAGCTAATCATGTTGGGCAAATATGTGAAAACTCAGGGAGGAGTTTCCCTGATTTTGAAGTTGAAGGGGATACTGTGCATTTGTTTTTTTATTCAGACTCAAGTTGTGTAGAATGGGGGTATAAATTTAGAGTTATTCCAATAGAATCAGCACCTAGGAATTCAAGTGACCCATTGCTTAAGCGTATGAGTATCGAGCATGCTTTTTGGATATTAGAGAAAATTATATTGAGTTATAAGGATAAATATAGTTCTTTAGATTCTATGATAGAACTTCCTTATTCTTTATGGAGATTTAATCAAAAAGAACTTATAAACCCTTTTACTGTATATTTACATACATGTAAAGAGTCATATAAACAAGAAAGGGTTTTGAAAATATTACAGGGATTGCTAAAAAAACCTCTTGAGTCTTCAGCAGCTTTACAAAGAGTTGTATCTTTAGTCACTGAAGAAGTTAGATCTTTATATTATATAGAAAAAAACAATAAAGCTGTAAGTTCGCTATTACAAAAACTTATCGGGCTTATTACTGAACTTCGTGGTAAATATCATGTTTCTTTAGATGAAAGGTGGTTCCATGACATATGTGACGCATTTTCTCTTATGAGAGGTTTTGTTAATAGAGATGAGAATATTTACCCAGTACTTTTCGAGCAGTTCCGTATAGCTAACAAGATCCCATTAGAAAAAACAAGAGAAAGTTCGCATCCTTATTCGAAAAAATGCACGACTAAAGAGATTTTGATGAAAGGGGCGAGTTTTTTAGAGATTGAATTTGATGAGAAAAGTAAACTTGATATACAAGATGCTATGTTGTTTACTTATGATAGAGAAGGAACTTTACCTATTGAAACTGGTACTGATGCTAGTTTAACTGATGCTTGTTGGTCTAATGAATGGAAAGGTCCTGATATTGTATATTTAAATAATAATAGATCAGTAACAAGGACAAATTTAAGTGGCTGGGGTCCTGATATTGTATATTCTAAATAATATAGACAAACTCAAGTGGCTGGGGTTGTGCTTTGTGGTCTGAAACATATAGCCAAGGACGTATAAAAATCAATTTTACTATAGAAAATGATGGAAGGTCAGATTATTTGTATATCGGGATTCTTAAAGCTGATGGGAATTATAGGCTTAATGAGGTCATAAATAGTGATAATTCGCATGATTTATGGACTTGGAAAACTACTGGTGAGTTTCATAAAAGAGGAGAAAAAACTCCTAATAGTGAAGCTAAATATAGAGCTGGAGATATTGTCACTTTACTTATTAATATGGAAGACAGATGTTTGACTTGTATTAAAAATAATGTTGAGCTACATACATTTAGTGATATTGCTGAAGAAGTTATACCAATAATATGCTTTGGGGGTTCAAATCAACATGTTACAGTAAGTTCAGTTGAAAGCTATATAGCGAGTTTTAGTAAATTGAGTAAAAAGAAATTTATTGTTAATGGGGATCAAGTGTTTTTTAATTTCCCTGTTAATTATGGGTATTTAGTTATGCCTATGCATGCTTGGAAAAAACCTGCTAGTTTAGTGCCGAATGTGAGCTTTTCGCAGGACCAGAGGAAGGTTAAGACTATAGGAAGTGTCGAAAATAGGATTTTACAAGTCACAGGTTTAGCTTTGCAAGCTGGAAGACATTATATTGAGTTTCTTATAAAAAAAGTTAAGGATACTGATAAACTGCAGGTTGGGATTATACCGGATACCACTGAAAGAACTGGGACTTTAGTTAAAGATACTAATGCTTGTTATCAAAGCAATGGGAGTATTTATGTGAATGGTGTAGAAAAAAATGTTGATTCGATCAAAGCTATGGACAGAGTAGGCATGTATCTAGACCTTGAAAAAAACTTTATTCAGATTTACAAGAACGAAGTTGAGATGTTTTCAGGACAATATACTGTTGAAGCAAGCAAAAACTACGTTTTTGCCGTAAGTTTTGATAGCGACAAACAAGAAGTTTTAATCATCAAAAGACCGAAAATCCCTCCAGAAATCGACATGCTCGGTATTTCTAAAGAAATAATCCCTGGTGCAGTAGCTAAAGAATGGGGTTATAAATTCAAAGTAACTCCATGCTTTACTGGGAATAGCAAAATGCGAGTTATCGAATGTTTACATGAAAGACAGTTAGAAAAATGGAAAGCATATATCGATAGGCATTTATCTACAATAACAAAAGCTACAGAAGAACAACTTGTTCAATATATTGATGAATTATGTATGTCTAAGAAAAAAGATCCAATGAAACTTGACCCTGAAGAAATTGCCCCAACACCACAGGATTTAAGACATTATCGGCTTTTAGAAGAACTCCCAGTAGCTGATTTAAGGGAAATGTTCAAAATAATCCTGTATTTCAATAAACAAATAGAAAAAATCCTTCCTTTGATCTCATTAGATTTGACTACATCTTCTAGAGAAAGCCTTGATGAACTCCAAAAACTGTTCTTAAGCACTAGAGAGTATATTTTCTCTACTTTAAAAAACAATCTTTTCAACTCAGTCATAACAAGTACCAACACAGATAGTAAACCTGATATTTCTGTTGACAGGACTAAAGCTATGAGAATGAAATACGCAGGGAAAGTAGATTCACAAGCTATAGTAAGTCTATTTGGGCAAATCTATAGAGCTATAAACATGAGTCCTCCACGTAATTTTAGGAACTCAGAAAGGATATTCAAAGTTGTTTTTAGAGGAGAAGGTGCTACTGATGCTGGTGGACCATATAATGAAGCAATGAGTGCTATGTGTGATGAACTTATGTCTAGATTCTTACCTTTATTTGTCCCAACACAAAACAATATTCATAATGTTGGGGAAAATCGAGATGCTTGGATTATAAACCCAAGTGCTGATAGTGCTCTTCAATTAGATTTGTTTCAATTCTTAGGCAAACTTATGGGTGTAGCAATTCGAACCCAGAACAATCTTAATTTAACCCTTCCTCCATTATTCTGGAAAAGGCTTATGTTAGAAGAAGTTACCGTTGCTGATCTAAAAGGTGTAGATGAATGTTGTTGTCAGATGCTTGATATTCTTAACAACTTAAGAGAACATGAGATCACAGAAGAAAAGTTCCCTGAGACTTTTGAAAACATCTGTTTTTCTACCCATGACTCTAGTGGAAGATTAGTTGAGCTTATTGAGCATGGTTCAGAGCTTATGGTAACATATGAAAAAGCTCAGGAATATAGTGAATTAGTAGAAAAACTCAGATTACATGAAAGCGAAAGACAATATGCTGCAATAAGAAGAGGTATGAGTACAGTTGTCCCTCTAAATCTACTCAATCTTTTTAGTTGGAAACAAGTAGAAAGTATGGTTTGTGGAGCTCCTGATATTGATATTGAAGTATTGAAATCTAAAACAGAGTATGAGAATATCAATGCAGATGCTCCACATATTAAATATTTCTGGGACATACTAAAAGAAATCACTCCTAAAGATAGGTCACAATTCTTAAGATTTGTTTGGGGTAGATCTAGGCTCCCTGTCGGTCGCGAATTTAAGAAATTCAAAATCACTCAGTTGAATAAAGGGGGAAATCCTGATGGGTATATGCCTGTTGCCCATACTTGCTTTTTCCAGATTGACTTGCCACCTTATTCTTCAAAGGAAATCATGAAGGAAAAATTCTTGTATGCGATAACTCATTGTCAAGCTATTGACTTAGATAGAATTGCTGATGGAGGATGGGATGAAGACCTTTACCGCTAGTTAATTTATCATTTTATTCTTTAAGTATTAGATTTTATATGAGTTTATAGATTTGATATTTTTTTTTTAAGAGGATTTTTTTTTGTGTTGTGGAAATTTGTGTGATGATTGTCTTTTTTTTTTTATAGATTTTTTATGCTATTACTAGGGATTATCGTTATCTATTATTTTCCAATTTTGAATTTTCCTAACAAAACATACTCGGAACATAGAAAAGAAACTTTTAGCGCAACAGGCAATGCAGATAAATCCAAGGATAACTGATCCTGTTGTAGTAACTAAACTATTGGATTTATTTTCGAATGATATATAGCATATATATGTTATAGCGGCTAATAAAAGTACTGAAATCAAACATGGAGCCCAGGATTTACAAGTTTTTATATCTTTAAAAGGCATCCAAATGCTTATAACTTCAAATTTCATCCTAAAATCTGTTTTGCATAGCTCGCATTGGCCAAGGTTTTCCTGTTTTTTATTTAGCAACCAGGTTTTAAGGCATTCCTCATGGACATATTTCTGTGAGCCAGTGCACGAACATGATGATACTAAAGCTAAACCGTTTTCAGAACTATAGCAAATCCTACACATTTTCTGTTCATCTGGACAAAAAGTTGTTTCTTTTTCAATGTTTATTTGAGCCACATTAATTTTTTCCTTCTGGTCTAATTCAAAAGCATAGTTTTGCTTTAAAAATCCACAGTTTTCTATAAATATTTCACCTGATTTCGAAGTCTGGACTTTAAGAGGAGATGATATTGAACTCCTTCGAACCTCAAGAGAAATGTGTGTTAATCTTTTTATAGGAGATTCTATAGGGTCTAGATAACTATTTGATAAGTCGATGGATTGCATTTATGTAAAGATCTTTGAGCTGTATCTTTGGTAAAGATATCGATATGGAAATAAATTTAATTAGTTTTTAGCTGAATGTTGAAAAGTAATACCTTGAGATTAGGATTAAGGTTTATTTATGAGCTTTTTAATACACTTAACATTAAGCTTCAGGTTAAATTTACGTAAAAGTTGTTATTAAATCAGAAAAAGACTAATAACTTTGATACCGAAAATCAGTAAGAAGTCATGATTATAACAGATAAGTTTAAGAAAAGGCTTATTCATATAAATACCAGAAACAATTGGGATAATGAAATTATATATAAAATAATATCTAAATAGACTTCTTTTTTGAATATAGTGCAGAATAGCTTACCATTTATTTTAAAGATAATCAGTTGGAAATATGGTTAAACTTATGCTTCATGGCTATAAAATTATAATATATAGAAGGATTATTAAAAAAAATAGTTGAATATACATTTTATATATGAAAATTAAACTAAATATGCTTTTATATAACATAATTAGAAAAATAACATTCAGTTGAGGAAAATTTATAAAATTCAAGTTGTGAATTTGTATATAAGGAAAAGATTTTAATGGTTTATAAGTTTATAGAATTCATAATTGAATAAAGAAGTTATATCATTGAAGATAAGTAGTTTAAAATTATTTAATACTAGAAATAAACCTTAACTTTATTATAGAATTTTATTAAAATATAAACATTGAAGATAATATGATTAAGTTTTGATATATTTCTTATATCATTGAGGTTAAATAATGAATATAATAGCGACTTAAGAAAATTAATATAATAACTATTCATAAGGTATACATCTTTGAATCATATCATTCTTGTTTAATTTATAAATTCAATACTGTGCAATTACCATTTTAAATTTTTCCTAACTCTCAAAAATACACAAAACATAAACTATTTCATTACTTCTCTTCAAATTAACCCAAATCATACAAAACTAATTTTTCAATCTCATCAAATCTGAATCCTTCAGATTCGTAACAATAAAAAAGCATATTTACTATAAGAATTGTAATATAGTTAAGATAATATACGGATTTTAATAGATTGGGTTGTTCAAAAGGTCACTGAACTCTAATGTAGTGTAATCGTTGTCATATAATAAATCTTCACTCTCGAAAGTTGGGTTGCTGCTTCCGGAGTCGTCACTAATGTAAAAGTCATCTGTTGTGAAATTCATTTCTGGTAAAGCAAGATAATTTGTTTTATTTTCTGTGCAAACTGTACTTTGTTGTTGAGAAAACTGTGACTGGATCACATTCACAGCTTCTTTTGTTAAAAAAGTCTTCAAGAAAAAATTTTTACTAATGCTTTTTCTTGTTGTAAGAATGTTTCTGATTTCTTGGTTTTCTAGTATACTTAAAGACTTGAACTTGATACGTTCAAGATCTAATTTACCTTTATTGAATTTCCTAATGTTCCTGCGTATTGTAGAGTAAAAAAGGTTTTTGATTTGATTCTCAGTTCGGCCTTTCATTTCTTTCGCAATGATTGACCATTGGTTGCCATACTTGCTCTGGTTGTCGAAAAGAATCATGACTTCCTCTTCCTTCCAAGGTGCGTCATTTTTTTCTGATCGTAAGTTGTTGACCCATCTGTCCCTGCATTGCTTTGGTGTACGTTTTACGCCACTAGTTTCAAGGAATTCTTGACAGATCATTGGCCAAGTTTGAGAGCCATGATTCTCTACTAGTTGTTTCAACAAATCATCTTGCTACGTAAAAATTACTTCAACAGTCCAGAGTTTTGGTTTTCTACTGATGCTTGCCATGTGTATTTGGTAAAAAATATTATAATGGCAACCATTGATTAAATTTAAATCGAAGATAAATTCAAAATTTCTCACATAATATAAGTAAAAGAATAAACTTTCGGATTCAGAAAAATTTTACCAATTTTTCTTAAGAAGTTTGACTAGGAAAAATATGATTTTTCATCAGATGATATGATTTTTATCATTAAACAAGGGTCTTTATTGATTTTTCGGGTTTGGAGGTTGTTTAGAAGTTTTAAGAGTTCCTTTGATATTCTAGGCATACCATGGTTTTCATATTAATGGATATGAAATGGATATATGAAAATGGAATTAGACGTGTTAGGGTAAATGGGTTTGTATAGGCTTCAAACATGAGATCGGTCTTTGTCATAGGAATTTGAAAGTTTAACAATGATAATTGGTTTTATAGTCTTGATAGCTCGTGAAGATTTGAGAAAAATCATTTCTGACGTGTTTTTTGAAGATGGGTGAATTGGAAAAGTGACAAATTGGTGAAAATCAAGAAGATTTTTAGACATGTTAAGGTTTTTTGATTGAAAAAATAGAACTGAGACTTTGGTTTAGTGATTAATAAAGTACACGCTTGATTTGGGAATCAAAATTATTTTGTTGTGAATAAGGTTAAACTATATATAGATAACCCTAATTATGATATGATAGAATTAAAAGAAGAAGTTATTGGGTTGAATATTTATCAAATATTTGTATATGATATATAGTTTATATTATTTTTTCTAGATGCAAATTCTTCCAGATTTAAAAATATTAGGCTCAACATGATCTTATTTAATTAAAATATCTAGCAAAATTTATACCTAATGATAAAGTATAAAATTTTAACTATATTCAAGCTGTGAATCGACAATTTCAAGATTTTCATAAACTTCTAAAGATGACCAAAATTTAAAGCTATTATACACATAATTATAACTCAAAAAATATGCAAATGAAATAACCAAAACTTTTTTCGTTAATGCATTTTTTCACACGATGAAGAATTTGAAAAAAATACTTAGAGAAAATAAGAAATAATAAAAATCGACAGAAAAAAAATCTATCACGAAAATATACAACAAAATGAAAAAAAATTAACAATAGCCAAAAATAATTCCTAACTAATACTAATATACATAATAAGATATAAATCTATATCCTATCATATTTAAAAAATGTTATTTAACTTCTAGTTCAACAAAGATTTATATATCGCAAACCTACAATAATCCTAATACTATTTAATTTCTAAATCCTTCAACAGTTTTCATAATGTAGTCAAAAATTTATAAGTATGCCCGATCTGGGTTAAATTAGCAGCCTGCATAGCTAAAATTATAATAAATATCACAACAAGCAAATTTTAAAACTTTTTAAAGACTTTCAGATACCAAGCATCCTAAAACAATAGATATATCCAAGACTCTATCTAAAAAATTAAGTACAACAAACATTAGTCCATAATCATCCCAGAAAACATAATCAATAGTCTGAATAAGCATATAAAATAATCAATATATTATATAAACTATAAAAGTAACTTACTAGAAATACAATTCCACTATAACCTACCTATGAAATTTAGTACATAAAATAAAAGTGAACCATTTTATATATTAAGTTCTCTATTGTTGTAAACTTTTAGCTTGGCTTGGATTTCCCCCATCATAATATCCAAAGTCACTTGCATATCTATAGCTTCCAGGGCCTGGGGTTTCAGTCTTATCATTAAAAAAATTCCTAGGCGATGTAGGAAAAGTTGTCACTGACGCTGATTTAAAGTTTGAAAGACTAGTAAAATTCTTTAAAAAACCTTTTTCAACATTATAACTCCCTGGTGCTGGGGTTATATTCACAGTTTGTTTTTCAAAACGTGGTAAAGTAGATGGGGCAAACTTATGAGATCTAAGGCTTTGATGTGAAGAAAGAACATAAGTTCCTGATGAGTTAGAGAATTTAACATCATAAGCTCCAGGCCCAGGCACAGATATTGTGCTTTTAGATTTCCCTGAGTCTGTTTTCTTAACCCCCATCGAAATCGCTCTTCCTTCTTTGCCGAATTTCGGGGCAAAAGTATATGTTCCAGGTCCAGGAACAGCAGGGTCAGCTATAAAATGCCCAGGAACATAAGCTTTAGCAGCATTTCTTGAAATACCAAAGGTATAAGCAATATTTCCTTTTGTCGCATCATTAAGTACAGAATATTTTCCAGGGTCAGGAGTTGGGTCTTTTCCTTGAGTAAAATCATACTTTTTCCCATAACCAAAAGATGTTGACCTTTTGCTTAAAGCTGGGGGTATAGTATAAAAATTACAGCTTGCTGGCTTAACTTTAGGAAATCTTGGAGCTTTAGGGAAGGAATATTGAGCTTTGGCTGTAGAATCGTTGTTTGGTGCTGAAAAAATCTGCGCTGAGGTTGAAACAAGCATTTATATTTAGTTATGGTTAAAATGTGATGATTTTTATAAATTAAAAAAATGGTTTGGGGCAATTTTATGGGATAATCGGTTTTTTTGGATGATTGAGGTGGGTAGAGGATGAGGAAAAGCCTTTGTGTTGGAGGTAAGATTTGAGGGTAAATGCTAGGATTGACTTTTGTTGGAGATTGTTTTTATTTTGAGGAAATTTAGATGTTGGATTTGCTGAGGATTTATTGTAAAGTTTTGAATTTTGGTAAGGATTTATTATGTATAGGGATATTTTTATATAATGATATTAAAATTTAAAGTTATAGTAAGAAATACTTTGAAATTGAAATATCAGTGAACCAACCATGCATTTTTAAATAATAATAAGATTGTAAAATACTGATTTTTATTTGAAAACTATCTTTTTTGTTATAGAAAACATTTTTACACTATAAAATGCGTTTATATTAATATTGTAATTATATGATTTTAATACAATCTTTTATAAAAACTAGTAATTAAAGGCATTTAGAAAATTCTCAGTTTCATTACTTATAAAAATCCTAAAAAGATAAGAAATAGGTTCTTTATTCTTGTCATAATCAAAATATAGTTCAAGATATATCCTCAAACAAGTATTTGCCTTTTAAAGCTCTTCTCAGTTTTAGTTAGTCTCATCTTCACAAATAAAATTTTAGGATAATTAAACCAAATACAACTCGACAGATTTCTAACAGAGAAACACGCATTAAATATCTTAAAAATACAACCTTAAATAATGTTTTTATAATAAATTCCCTTTAGTCTACTTGTAAAGATAAATTATACAACTTTACTATTTTTATTAGTTTAAAATGAACAGGATATAAAATTTAAATTTTAATATCCTTTATATGATTTATAATATATATAATAAACCAATACCATGAATTTATTATATACTATCTGAAAATATATTAAAGTTAATTCAAACTATTTGATATAAATTAACTAATTGGAAAATATTAATCATATTAATAGAAAATATATGATCCTGTGTATATAAAATAAACCTTCCTAAAAAAATTATTTTAAAAATAAAAACTTTGATGCATCAAATTATTATCAGTCCTAATATAAATGGATAAACTAGAATATATGAGTTTTATAAACTATTAAGAAATTAAAGGATTAGTTATATAATCCATCGATTTTATCTAATCTTCGAATTAACTTGCATATTTTATAGATGAGTTTGTTTTGTTGGATAAACAGATTCAATAATTGTTTATGATAAGATTAAAACTTGATTTTTTATACTGTTTTGAAGAAATTAGAGAAAAAAGATTCAATAATTGTTTATGATAAGATTAAAACTTGATTTTTTATACTGTTTTGAAGAAATTAGAAAAAAAAATCAGAAAAGTTTAGTCCTATACAACTCTTGTAGTATTAAATGAAGGTAGTGCAAAAATTTAATCTGAGTAATTTGGATAAGCATGTTTACTTAAAAAAATTGGAAATTAAAGAAAAAACTTGTTGTCAGTATCAAGACATATAGTAAATTAGATTTTAAAGATTATCATTTTGAGTATTGATCATGAAATAATATATAAAATTACACTTATAAACTAATATCCTAATTTCCATTATATATTCAAAACAGTTCATATTTCCTTTTTATCACCCATCAAAAATACTTCATGCCTTACTTTAAAACCTATACTCAATATAATTCACAAACCTTGGCTTGACACAAATTTAAATGTTTCCCTATCATATATTTACTCTCCCAGAGTATCATATGCTTTATATAGGAAATTCTTATCAAAGGAAAAACTATCTTTTCATACTATACTTTTAATCAATTATCCTTAGAAAAAAAAAGCATATCAAAACTACTTAGTTATCTTTCTCTTTTATGGAATCTTTTCCAATTATATAAAGTCCATGCTCTATGACTTCTTCTTCAGATGGAAATCTACTATAATTAGGCTGTGGAATCTTTCCAGCTGAAATGCTTCTATAGAGCTCTTCACTTTCAGTTGTATGAACTTGGACATCTTCTTCTTTTTTATATCTGACTTGAGAATAGTTCTTCTCTCGACCACGTCGCATTTTGCCTATTCCACCAAATAGGATATATGTATTCCCATATAGGTATAAAGGAATAATATTAAGACTGAGTAGAAGTAAGGGAAGCCTTGCGTACCATGGAAAGCGGAACTTCAACTGCATGAATAATAACCATTTTTTTTTGACCTTGAAATTACTTTTATCATGGGTTTCTAAGCCTTTTGAAGGTATTTTTTTATGAGTATGAGAAAAGTGAGATGTGGATTTTTAGATTATAGAGAGAGTCAGTGTTTTAAAGAAAAAATTTTGATGAATTTTGAAGAAACCGATAACAAAAAAATCAAGTATAAGATGTGTTATTAGTATTGGATAATTAATATGTGGAAAGTATGATATGGTGAAAATATAGTTGAGGTTTAATAAAGGATTATTTTAGAATTTATGATTTACTAAGTGATTAGATTGTTAAGGAAATATATAAAAAAAAAGAGGCAAATGTAGTTTTCTTATTAAAATTATGCGGCTTGCCTCTAAAAATTACTAGGATTTATGATTTTGTAAATTGCTTAGCCGGGCATTTTTTGAAAGTGGTAATAATAATAAACCTGATATTAAAGACTATAGTATACTTAGTTTTAGTGTAATATACAAAAGATGCATATAAAAAAAACTCATACCAAAACCCTTTGTTGATTCCAGAAAAGTAGAATATGATAAATTATTAGACTTTTAGCATATTGGCTGTTTACTTTATGAAAGAGTATATGAAATTATACTTGCTTTGATAATAATACAGAAAAATTGATGTTGGGAATCTTACAAAATCTCTGAGATTTTCAGATGTTGCTAAGGATATTAATTATAAACTACTTACTAAAAATATCAAATTTATACAACCTATTTTTGGACTTACAGATTTTAGAGGAACTAGGGAACATGAGTTTTTTAGTAGTTAGTTTGGGAATTTGTCGCTAAGAATAAAATAGATCCCTTATAAACCGAAGCAAAATTGAAGGGTAAGAGAAAACTTTGATTCGGTATTTATTGGAGAAATCCATTTATCTTTGGTATGTTATTGTATATATTATGTTATAGTATTTATTGGAGAAATCCATTTATCTTTGGTATGTTATTGTATATATATTATTTTATAGTATTTTAGATGTAATCTTCATTGAAATTATATAATTGCTGATATTTCTCGATATGTACACAATATACTTTATATAGAATAAACCTTTAAATACATTTTAAATGAATTAAAAAGCCTAAAACTAATATCATAATAAAAAGGTTAGATATTGAACTTAACTATGAATATCCATTATAGACTTTATTTTTTCTAGTTCTCCATACAACTCATAGAATTGCGCAGGGGTCAATTCCATAAATATTTCATTAATCTTCATATCTGCATCCTGAACAACCATTTTAATTTGGATAAAGCATTCTCCTTTAGAATCAACTATTTTATTCCCCACAGTAACTCCAAATTTCCATTCCAAATCCAACAAGTTAAAAGCAGTTCCCATCTGACTTATCAACACTTTACATACACCGATTTTCTGTTCCTCCCACATTTCACTAATTCTTGCAACAACACCTTCATCAAATCCTAATTTAATAAGATCTTCTTCAACTTTAACTCTACTAAGTACTTTTTTCCCTGCAAATTTGAAGAAAAGTAGTAAAAGTTTTGCTGATTTTTCCCTTTGTTTAGCTGGAAGTTCAATGTTTTCTAGTTCTTTCATGAAATGCTGTGGGGATAAAGATGAATTTTGCAAGTAATTTAAGCAGATCTTACTTATATTGACTAGATGTGCTGGAGGTAAGGCAGATACAGCATTAAGTTCTTCTAGTAACTATATATTAGATACTTCTGAAGCTAACTCGTAATCAGATGGTAAAAATTGAAATGCCATTTATTAGAGAGATTTGCATATAAATGGAATATAAGATTTGGTAAATGATTAGAATAAAGATTTTATTTCTTATTACAAAGAGAATATTTAATGTATTACAATTATAAGCTAAAAAAAACTATTTATTTAATAACCCCAAAATCCTCTCTAATTTCTCATCAAACTTCTCAATCTTATCTTCCATCAGCCTAATCCTCTCATCAACAACGCCAATTTTCTCTTCAACCACCCTATACCTTTTCTCACTCCTTTCTTCAATCCCAACAAGTTTTTGTTTGAAAATTTTCTCATTAGCTTTTTCATTCCCACCAAGTTTATTCTCAATTCCTTTAATTTTGTTACTAATATATTCCTCAAGAGCTCTTTGCGATTTTTCAATACAATTAAAAATATCAAGTAATTTCCCTTGCCATTTTTCCTCTTTATCATTATAAGCATTAACACATAAATGTAAATATTCTTTTTTAGAATCATTTGTAAATACTGATAATATCTGTGAAGTTTCTAAAATAACTTCAGTCATTTGCCTATATTCATAATAAATAGCTAATAATTGATATTGATCAAAAGCATCTCCAAGTACAGAAATAATCATATTAAGCATAAGAACAACATTTAAGATTAAAGCAAGGATATAAGTCAGATATTTTATATCGAAATCTAATGATTGCATATCTTCAATACCAAAAGCTAAACCAAATGGGCCTACCCAAAGAGTTCGAAAATTAATTTCATATGTCCCACTTGATATTGCGCTAATAACTCCAAAAGTAATTGTTGTATAAGCAAAGATAAACATAAAAGATTGAATACTGTAGAGGGATTTGAAAATAAGAATCACATAATATCTTGTGACACTAACAGCACGAAAAGCTGTTATACCTCTGATAAAGTTTACAACTGTTACAGCCCAGTCAAAAAACCAATGATTTGGGGTGAGAAGAAGGGAGATAACCCATACAGTTGTTATAAAAATACGGCAGATGTCAAGAATATTCCAAGGATCTTGAAAGTACTTTTTTCCTTCTTGAATCAGCTGTAAAAACTCCAAAATTACAAGGACAATATTCACTGTAATAAACATAGAGAAATAAAAACTCGAGTTAAAATCCGAAAGCAACAAACACAAAGCAATTAAATTGACCATAACTACAAAAGTATAAGCATAAATCCAATTTCTCATAACATTCCATCTTTCATTAATATACGACTGCAATATTTGTGTTTTAAAAATCTCTTTATTTGTACATAACAAAAGTGCAGATAAAAACCTAATCCCTTCAGCCGAACTTGGAACTGAAGGTAAAGGTATTAATGATGCTTTTAATTTCAATGGTTCATCTTCTTTACTTATCACATTAATATCAATAAAATCATTAAAACAAGCAACAGGCATATTACAAAACTTAACCCTTACAGAAGCATATCCAAATGCTAATACTGGATACTGACTATCTAAAGCTGAAAACAAAAACAAATGAACAAATTCAGAAGAACTCAAAATTATATCAATAATATCATTTCTTATAGCATGAAAACTTGATATATATGAAAATCTTTCACCTTCTTCTGAGATAATATAAAGGTATTGTAACAAAAGATCAGTAATTCTTTGATGTTTTCTCATTGTTGAATAATAAAGTGCTGATCTACCGAAACCATCAGCAGTAAATGATAAGGATTTAGTTTTTAATAGTAAATCAATAGTCTCAGTTTTACCTTTATATGCAAGAAAGTGTAGAGGGGTAAATGAAAGATTAGATATAAAGATATTACAAGATGATGGGGGGATTATGCTATAATTGAAATCAGCGAAATTTTTTATGATGCTAAAGTAATTGAAAGGTGATATGTAGAATGAGTCAAATATGGATGAGGTGTTGACTGTTGTTCCTGGTGTTGGGATAGGTAAAAAAGCCCAGAATTTAACTTTACCATCTTGGCCTCCAGTTATCATAGTATTTGTAGTTTCATTTATACTAAGACTAAGTATAGGAGATGGATGAACTACAAAACTTGCTTCAAGACGTTTTTCGATTAGATTCCAAATCTTGACAAATTTATCTATACCTGTACTGATTATATAGGAAGATGATTTGCAGATTTTTATATCTGTTACAGAACCTGAGTGTTTTGAAAATGTGATTTCTTTTCTTTTGCCTTGAACGTTCCACACTTTTATTAGACCATCGGATGAGCCACTAGCAAGAAATTTCCCATCATTGCTAGAGTTTATAACATTTATATTGTTTTTATGCCCTGTAAGTGTCCATATTTCATTTTTAGTTTCTAAACTAAATATCCTAATGATGCAATCATAACCAGCACTTGCGATAAAAGGACTGCCAATAATAAAACATACACTTTTTACATTTGAGTAGTTCCCTCTTAGTGTTAAGATTTCATATTTTCCTTTAAAATCCCATATCCTGATATTTTTATCTTTTGAACAACTTGCAAGTAATTTACCATCTGGACTAAAACACACTGAATTTACATAGTTAAAATGCCCTTTTAATGTTTTTTCTAGTTTATTTTTCGACATATCCCATATTTTAATTTTATGATCATTTGACCCACTTACAATCCATAAAGAATCTGGACTAAAAGCTATTGTATTTACACATTGAGAATGTCCTGAAAAAGTTGAGACTAATGCTTTATTTCTTATTAAATAAACATAGATAATTTCTTGAGAACTACAAGCAAAATATTTGTTGTCTGGACTAAAAGCTACAGATAAAATAGGACCTTTATGTTGTTTTATTGTATAATCTTCAAAATTATTTTTTATATTGTATATAGTAACTTTTGAATTATCTTCACCTACAACAAAAAAATCTTCTGAATCACTATAGCATATTGAATTTATTAATGAACTTCGCGTTGTTAATTCAGTTTCTTCTCTTTCAAATTCAAGATTCCAAACTTTAAGGGAAAAATCTTCTGAGCTTGATATCAACCAGGTACTAAAAGGACTTATTGCTATAGACTTTATAGGGCATAAATGCATATTAATAGTATAATCTTCTTGTTTATCTTCAAGATTCCAAATCTTAATACTACAATCTAAACTCCCACTAGCAATAATATTCTTAAAATTTGGGAATAAAGCTAAAGATGTAACAGGTCCAGAATGTCCAAACAGAGAAAACTCTTCAGACTTTTTTATCAAATTCCAAATTTTTATTGACTTGTCATTAGAACCACTTATAAGAAATTTTGTATCTAAAGTAAAAACTAAACAATTAATTTCTCCTGAATGACCTGAAAAAACAAAAACTTCTGATTTCGAAACAAAATTTATCAAAGAAATCTTAGATTCTGATAAACTTACAGCAAAATGTGTATTGGAATAATCACAAGACAAAGTTTTTATTGGTATTATAGATTTTTTAAGTACCCAGTCAATAGAAAAACTTTCTAAATCCCAAATTATTACAGAACAATCATCAGAACAACTTAGTAAATTCTTTGAGTCTTTTGTAAAAGCTAAACAATTGACACTTTTTTCATGTCCTAATAAAGTTTTTAACTCATTTTTACTTTTGATATCCCATATTTTTATTGACATATCTGATGAACCACTTGCGATAAGGGAGTTTTGTAAGTTGACACAAACACTATTGATTTGATTTTGATGGCCAGTTAGCTCAAAACATCTAGAGGTTACTTCAGCAAAACTCATTCCTCTTTGGTTTTCTATTGATTTTATAGTCTTAGACATTGAACTAATTTCTAAGGATTTAGCCCTTTCATTTCCTAAGCTGAAGTTAAGTATTGATTCACCTTCAGTAGGTTTTGAAAAACGCTCTTTTAGATCAGTTTCCATAATATGTATTATTTATTGCTATGAAATTAGAATTCTTACATGTATTTTAAGAGTTATTATCATACAACATAATTATTACTTATTGTTTGATGTTTGATGCTTCTTATATATGTCAAACTATTTAGCATATTACAAAAATATTATACAGCATATTTAAGCCTTATTCAAATAATAATTATTAATTAGCCTATCTATTATAATATAAAAGTATCGAAATCTACCTTTTATACAAACCTTATACAAAACTTGTCTTGATTTGATAATTCAATTTTCATGAAAATGCATTTTGATTGAATACCATAAATACTTGGAGAATTGACCTTATCATTTTCTTATACCAAAAATTTAATGCATTATTCTTCTAAATAAACGCAACCTTATATTTCGATATTTTTTAAATTTAGCATGCCAAGTAGAAATTAAACTAAAAATTCTAAGTTTATTCAAAAAAAAATTTATTGTTTTCCCATCAATAACTAAAAGCTGCCTATTAAGAAACCTTATATTAGCCTTTATTCCTTGTTTCCCTTTAAACAAACAAATCTTTATACCCTAAGTAATTTTACAATTAGACTTTATTAATCAAATAAAAAAAATCAACAGAATCCTTTATACCTTTTATTTAGCCTTATTATCAGAAATTCATCACTTACATTAAAAAAAAATCTAATACTCTTTATAACCTTTGATTTTTGATTGAGGCTATAATCTGGTTTATACAAAAAAACTTTGGCTTATAAATGGCTTTAAGGTTAGGAATAATTTGTCTTGCTCTTAGAGGTATACTTGGAAATACCTTAGTTGAATATAGATTTGGGTATAATTTTGGTGAAGTTTATCGTGACTACTCAGGCAACAGTAATGATGCAGTCAATGGGGATTCGGCATATAATACAAATCGTAATACCATTGCTACAGATAGAGGAGCTTACTTTAAAAGTGGGTCAGAAAATCATATTACCCTTCCTCCTAATGATTTTAGGACAGTAGCTTTGGCTCTTCCTTCAACTTTTACATTGATGATGTGGGTTTTTATAAATGATGAGAGCTATTATTTTTTCATAAGAAACAGTACAAATGGTGACAATTTTGGTATTTACAGAGAATCAAATGGAGACAAAATCTGTATAACAACCAATTTTTCAGGAACATATATAAAAGGAGAATTAGGTAGTGTCCTTACAACAAGTAAATGGAACTTTTTTTCTTTTACAATCGACAATACTAGTGTTAAATTCTATGGAAACTTAGAAAATAATAAAATCATTTCAATTACAATCTCAAGCTATACTGAAAAATCATCATTCACTAGTTTTATAGGCTGTAAAAAAGATACTTTTAATTCTTTTTCAGGGTTTATATGGAATTTCATTATAGTATCGACAACAATAACTCAATCATCATATGTTGGAGGAGCATCTTCAAATTGTATTGTTCCTACTTGTGAATCTCCTTCATGCCCAAATAGTTTTATAAACTCAACTATAACAGGATGTATTTCTATTAATTCAGACTCAGATAAAGATAGCAAAAATGTAAATTGTCCTAGTGGATGCAATACTTCTATATATAGTTGTACATCAAACACTTGCCTTCAATGCAGTTGTTTATATATGAGCTGTGTGCTTAACTCTACTTCTTCAGCTACTTGTTGGTGTCCGAGTAATGCATATGCATCAGGTAATACATGTATATGTAATGATAATAATTTAACTTTTGACAACTTTACTTGCACTTTACCTTGCAATGCTGATTGTCTTACTTGTGATGCATCTGGAATAATATGTACTTCATGTAAGGATATTAATGCATTAACGACAAATACAGGAGGGTGCGTATGTAATAGTGGTTATTATAATATAACTGCCTTAACTAGCGGAGGTACTTGCTTGCAATGCAATTCTCAGTGCAAAACATGCTCTGAAGCAAATAAATGCTTGATTTGCAAAGACTCAAATGCTATAGCAGCAAGTACAATTGGTTGTGAGTGTAAAAGTGGATATTATAATACTTCATCTTTAATAATTGATGGAGCTTGTATAAAATGCAATGAACAATGCTCATCTTGCTCAAAAGCAGACAAATGTTTAACTTGTATTGATTCTAACGCTTATGCTTTGGATACAATTGGATGTATATGCCACGATGGCTACTATAATACATCGTCGCTTATTATAAATGGTGCTTGTTTGCAATGCAATAGTCAGTGCAAAAAATGTTCTGAAGCAAATAAATGCTTGATTTGCATAGACTCGAATGCTATAGCAGCAAGTACAATTGGTTGTGAGTGTAAAAGTGGATATTATAATACTTCATCTTTAATAATTGATGGAGCTTGTAAAAAATGCAACGAACAATGCTTATCATGCTCAGAAGCAGACAAATGTATAACTTGTATTGATTCTAACGCTTATGCTTTGAGTACAATTGGGTGTATATGCCATGATGGCTATTATAATACATCGCCGCTTATTGAAAATGGTGCTTGCTCAAATTGTGATAGTCAATGTAAAACATGTTCTGAAGCAAATAAATGTTTGAAATGCAAAGATGCCAATGCTGTTATTGATTCAGAAATAGGCTGCAAATGTAATTCAGGATATTATGGCAGTGCTTCATCAACTACTTTAAGCACTTGCAAACAATGTTATTCTGAATGCTCAACCTGTGATAAATATCCTGAATGCACTGCTTGTATTAACGAATATGCTGAACTAGATAAAAATGGAAGCTGCATATGTAAATCTGGTTATTACAGCAATTTAACTCTAAATATTTTTGATGCATGCATAAAATGTTACGACGAATGTTCAACATGTAATGAATTTCCTAAATGTACTACTTGTATTGCCGAATATGCTAAACCAGATTTAAATGGAGGCTGTATATGTAAATCTGGTTATTATAGGAATTCATCTCTAAATGTATCTGACGCATGCATAAAATGCTATGATGAATGCTTAACCTGTGTTGAATATTCGAAATGCACATCTTGTATCACAAAAAATACTATTTTAGATTTTAATGCAAGATGTATATGCGATTCAGGATACTACAACATTACTCCCTTAACTACAGAAAATGCATGTATAAAATGCTATAATGATTGTGCTGAATGCAATGAAGATTTAATATGTAGTGTATGCATTGCTGATTCAGCTACTCCTAATAAAAATATAGGATGCGTATGTAATTTAGGGTATTATAACACTTCAGCTTTAAATAATAAAAATTCTTGTTTAAAGTGTTATGATGAATGCCAAAGCTGTATAGAAAACCTTAAATGCACTTCTTGTATAGCAAAATATGCTATAATTAATGATGCAGTAGGGTGTGTATGTGAATATGGATTTTATAACACAACAAGGCTTATTAATGCTAATGCATGCCAACTTTGTTCAATAGAATGTAAAAGTTGTGAATTTTCTTCTGATTATTGCATCGAGTGCATTGATGGATATAATATGACAAGTGATAATAGGTGTGTTTTATGCACTGAAAGGGAATATTTTGATGGTAATGGATGCAAAAGTTGTCCTACTTTATGTAAAAGATGTAATGGTGTTTGTTTAGAATGCGTTGATAATGCTATTCTAAACCAAAGTATTTGCTCATGCATAGATGGGTATTTTCCAGATGACAATAAGTTATCTTGTGAAAGTGGTTATTTCGAATGCAGTATTTCCACAAATTTAAATAATAATGTAAAACTATCATATACAGAGCCAATATCTGAAATACTTGATGAAATGGATTTTGAAATTGATATTAATCGGGATAATACATCAATACCATTTTCTTATAAACTTTATAAACTTACAAGCAAAGATTATATTTTTCAGCTAAATTTCATAAACCAGCCAACTTCTCAGTGTAATTTAACACTTGTAATATTAAAAAATCCCTTAGTAAGTGATACAAATAAAACATTAGTCAACTATATTTATTCAACATACATATCTTTCAACCCTATAATAAAAGTTAAAATAATAGCTAAAGCTGCATCTCAAGCCATAGTTGGAGCATCATTAGGATCATCTCTGATATCAAATCCATCTTCTGCATGGATATTTATAAACACTATTGAAATTATTTCATATATTCCATTAAGCAATCCTCCACTCTCTAATCGACTCATTGGATTTTTTCAAGGAATAGGAAGTTTTAACCCAGTTCCAAGCATTGCTGGGAATATTTTTGACAGCAACTCAACCGAAGCTCCATATTACGAAGCATATAAATACGGATTTTCCACTTCAGTATTTTTATTAAACATCAGCCCAACACTTGGTATTTTTTTTATTGTTTGTATTTGCTGGCCTTTACTTTATTTGTTTTCTAAGTTAGAGATTGGTAAAATATCCATAAAAACAATTAAAATTTTATCGAATTATAAATACAGTTTTTTCTTAAGATTTTGGACCCAAAGTTTCATTATAATAACACTATCAGCTATAATCCAAATAAAATCTGTATTTTTTATTTAGACGGTATATATGGCATTTCAAGGATATTTTAATCAAGCATGTGCTTCAATTGCTATTGTAAGATTAAATTAGGTAATTGCAGCATTAACAGCACCAGTTTTGTTGATTTCTTCTTATAATTATCGAGAAAAACTTTTTTCAAATGATGATGTTTTTTATAAGAAATTTGGGTGCTTTTACTCTGAGTTTAAACTGAATAAAGGGTTTTTAAGCTCACAATATTATGCTATTTTCTTTTTAAGGAGGTTTCTGTTTATATTGGCTCAAGTATACTTGAACAATCATCCACATACGCAAAATGTTATGAATATATTAGGATCTTTTATACAAGTAGCATTTCTTATAATATATCTTCCTTTTAAGGAAACATCAATCCTAATATCAAGTCTTATCGGTGAAATTACCATATTTTTCACAATGCTTTTTTGCTACTTGACCTATTTTTTCCAAAATTCTTTAGTTTTAGAAAATTTAGCGATTTCTATAGTTATCATAGGAATGGCAGGACAATTTATTATAACATTATTTTTGACTTTTATGTCTTTTCGCATTTTATGGCTAAAGATTGAAAAAATAAGAGCTAAAGCTATTTTACAGACATTTGAAAATAATAAAGAAAATAATAAAGAAAATAATAAAGAAAAGGTCAAAGAAATACTAAAATTTCCGTCAAGTGAAGTCGAAAGACATAATAGTATAGTCATAGATGAAATAGATGAAATAAATGAAACAAGCCCTGGCAAGTAATTTAAGAATAAAGAATTAGATTTAGTAATGATAGCAGTATTTAAATGAGGAAAACTTAAGATAAAGAATATTATGTTTTTTAGCTTCGAAATTTTAGTCTAAGATTAAATCTAAAGTTATTATCTCAGCAAAAAAGTATATAAAGCTGGTNTTATTTATTTAAAATAATCACTCATTAAATGACTTTTGTTTTACTTATATTTTATATTGCATTAATTAAAATTTTGCTACTAAGATAAAGAATATTATGTTTTTTAGCTTCGAAATTTTAGTCTAAGATTAAATCTAAAGTTATTATCTCAGCAAAAAAGTATATAAAGCTGGTTAAACCTTTTCAAAACTTAACAGAGACTAATTACCAGGACAGAAATCGGAGGTAATATCGATGCAAGTACGTATTAGTTTCCATAAAATGTAAAAAAATAATCATTTTAGCGAATTATAAAACAAATATTGTAAGAATGACTTAAAAATATAATCAACCATTTTGTGAATTACATAGTAAATAAGATTATATCATTTTCAACAACAGATAATTTTTTAAAAAAATTAATAATAAACCTAAACTATAATAATTATTTTTTCTCTGCCTTAACTCCTTTGGCTTCTTCTGTATAATTTGTTCTATTCACAGTGTTTATCATTACTATATCATTTGAATTTTGAATACTTGTTGTATTATATTTTAAATTGGAATCTAGATATATATTTTCATCTATATTTTTTATGAACTGCAATGCCCTTATTTTTTCGATTTTCTTCCAGATTTTATAAAAATATTTAAGGGTTGAGTAAATGGCTATAGAAAATTGAAATACCATCCCTACAACAACAGTAAAAATAGTAGCAATGTCTAGGGTTTCAGAGTTTTGATAGAAGTATGAAACGTAGCATAATGTCATTGTAATTACAACACAGATTTCACCTATAATCGCTGATACTAAGGCTGAAGTATCTTTATAAGGTAGGTAAATTAAAATAAAAAGAGCTTGAACAACAGATCCAAATAAATTCATTGCGTTTTGCACATGTGGATAGTTAATTAAATATATCTGACTCAAAATAAATCCAAACCTCCTTAAAAAGTAAATAGTATAAAACTGTGAACTTATAAATCCTTTATCCAGCTTAAACTCAGAATAAAAACTGTTATACTTAGCATTGAAATCTCTATCTTTAGAAAAAATTAGAGATTTTGATATAAAAGAGCACACAAAAAGAGCTGGAGCTGTAAGTGCAGCAAGAATCTACATAATAAATACCACAAAAACAGTAGCACATGCTTGATTAAAATAACCTTGTCCTGGTATATAAACTTTCTATGTAAAAATTACAGCTTTAAGTTGTAGAAATGAGGCTATAGTAATTCCTAAATAAGATTGGCACCAAAATCTTAGAAAAAAACTATATCTATAATATGTTAAAATTTTGAGGAGTTTAATTGTAAGTTGACCTATATTAAAACTGGATAAAAAATATGCAATTGGCCAGCATATAAGAATAATTAAAAATAATAAAGATTGAGGGCCTGCATTTATCCAAAATAAAGTAGTTGAATATCCGAAATGTTTCGCTTCATAATATGGAGATTCACTTGAGTTGTAATTGAATATCATTTCAAAAATATTTGGCGTAGGGTTAAAGCCTCCGATTCCTTGAAAGAATGAAAATAAGGTATAAGAAATTGGAGGGTTACTTAAAGGTATAAATGAAATAATTTCTATAGTATTGATAAAAATCCAGGAAGTTACTGGATTTGATACAATAGCTGATGCAACAGCAGTAGATACAGCAATTTGAGTAATAGCTTTTACTATTTCTTTAGTGCCTTGTGATCCTTCACCCAAAAAATAAGATTCGTATGTATATTTATCTAAACTTCTCCTATAAATACTATATAACGGGCTTTTCAGAATAGTTAAAGATATACCACATTTTGATAATAAATATGATTCAAATTTTACCTTAAAAAGTAACTCTTTATTTGAAAGCTTAGAAAATTTATATGTAAAATAGAGTGATGTGTTGATACTTATAGAAAAATCTTCTTTAGTAAATGAATGAAATACTGGTTCAGTAAATAAAAGTTTTATTTCATACACGCTATTTGTTGAAATGTTTCCTGTAAAGTATTCTTTTTCACATGATCCTAAAGTTGTGTTTATAAAATATCCATAAGTGCATGAGCAACTACCTTTTTCTAATGTTGCATTTTCAACACATTCTGTGCAATCATAATAATTACAGTCTGAGCATAAGCTTGGACATTTATTGCAATTATCATTATAAACATAATACCCTTTATCACATTCTAAAACACACATCATTTGAGAATCTAATTTACTTTGAGGATTCGTACATGTATAACAATACTCTAAACTTTTACAAGTTTTGCATCCACTAGGGCAATCTTCACACGAATCTTCATTAAAATATTGTCCATCAGGGCATTTAATACATGTATTTTCACTAGTAAGATTATACCCACCATAACATTCAGTACAATTTGTGCTATTATTAGCGCACTCTTTACATTCTTTTGAACATTCTAAACATGAATCAGAACTAATAAGTGAACTTATATTATAATAACCACTCTTACAAAAACAACCTATTGTATTATCTTTTTTTGCATATTTAGAAATGCAAGTATCACATATTAATTCTTGAGAACAACTTTCACATTCATTATAGCATTTAATACAAGATGTTGATGTGGTTAAAAATGAGATGTTATAATATCCAGTATTACATATACAACCAGTTTTAGTATCTGGATGAGCAAATGATGTTAGACAAGTACTACATTTAAAGGCTTCTGTGCATGTTTTACATTCAATATTACAGGATATACATGCTGTTGATGTTGCTAAAGATGTAGTATTGTAGTAACCTGAATTACAAGCACAACCTATTTCTGGATGAATGTAAGAAAAATCTGCAATACAGGCTGTGCAATGTAAGGCTGTGATACAGGTGGAACAATCGGAATAGCATTGATAGCAAGTGTCGATTGAAGATGTTGAAGCACTTCCATAATACCCAGTATTACACACACAACCACTTGCAGGTGAATTGTTTGCATTAGAATCTTTGCAAGTTATGCATTTATCTGGAACAGAACAAGTTTCACATTGACTATTGCAAGGTAAACAAGCATTAGAACTAATTAGAGAAGTTGTATTATAATATCCATCATTGCATATACACCCAACTGCAGGTGAGTTATTTGCATTAGAGTCTATACAAGTAATGCATTTATTAGCTTGTGAGCAACTTTCACATTGTTCATTACATATAAAGCAAACTCCATCAGTAATAGGTAATGATGTATTAAAATAGCCATCATTGCATTTGCATCCAACTGAAGGTGAGTTATTAGCTTTGGAATCTTTGCACGTTAAACATTTATTTGCTTCTGAACAAGTTGAACATTGATTATTACAGGTTAAGCAAGCCCCATCAGTTATTAAAGCAGATATATTATAATAGCCATCATCACATTGACATCCTTTAGCTAGTAAATTATTTGCATTCGAGTCTAAACATGTTAAGCACTTATCAGCTTGTGAACAAGTTTTGCATTGCTCATTACAAGATAAACATGCTCCACTTGTTGTTAAAGTTGATGTGTTGTAATATCCATCATTGCATTGACATCCTACTGAAGGAGAGTTATTTGCGTTAGATGCTATGCATGATAAACATTTGTTTATTTCTGAACAAGTTTCACATTGCTCATTACAATTTAAACAAGCACCATTTGATGTTAAAACCGTTGTGTTGTAGTAGCCAGCATTGCATTGGCATCCGATTGAAAGACTATTATTTGCGTTAGAATCTTTACAGGTTAAGCACTTGTTAGCTTCGGAACAAGTTGAGCATTGCTCATTACAAGTTAAGCAAGCACCATTAGTAGTTAAGAAAGTTGTATTATAGTAACCATCATTGCATTTACATCCGATTGTTGGTAAGTTATTTGCATTAGAATCAATACATGTTAAGCATTTATCTGCTTGTGAACAAGTTTTGCATTGTTCATTACATACTATGCATGCATTGCTCGTAGTAAGTGAGGATGTATTATAGTATCCGTCGTTACATTGACATCCTATTGAAGGTGAAGTATTTGCATATGATGTTTTACATGTCAAACATTTATTTGCTTCAGAGCAAGTTGCACATTGTTCATTACATTCTATACAAGCACTACTTGTTGTTAATGAAGTTATATTATAATAGGCATTATTACATTGACAACCTACAGATGGGGTATTATTTGAATTTGATGTTATGCATGTCAAGCATTTATTAGCTTCTGAGCATGTTGCACATTGTTCATTGCAAGCTATACATGCTCCATTTACTGTCAAAATACTTGTATTATAATATTTATTGTTACATTGGCATCCTATTGAAGGAGAGTTATTTGCGTTAGAATCTATGCATGTTAAGCATTTGTTCGCTTCTGAGCATGTTGCACATTGTTCATTGCAAGCTAAGCATGCACCATTAGTTACTAAAGTAGATGTATTATAGTAGCCATTATTACACTGGCATCCTATGGCAGGAGAAATATTAGCATTAGAATCTATGCATGTTAAGCATTTATTCACTTGGGAACAAGTTTTGCACTGTTCATTACATGCTAGGCAAGCTCCACTTGTTGTTAAAGTTGATGTATTGTAATATCCATCATTGCATTGACATCCGACTGAAGGAGAGTTATTTGCATTAGAAGTTTTGCATGATAAACATTTGTTTATTTCTGAACAAGTTTCACATTGCTCATTACAATTTAAACAAGCACCATTTGATGTTAAAACTGTCGTGTTATAGTAACCAGCATTGCATTGGCATCCAATTGAAGGAGTATTGTTTGCATTAGAATCTTTGCATGTTAAGCATTTATTAGCTTCGGAGCAAGATGAACATTGTTCATTACAAGCTATGCAAGCACCATTAGTAGTCAAGGTTGATGTATTATAGTAGCCATCATTGCATTTGCATCCGATTGTTGGTAAGTTATTTGCATTAGAATCAATACATGCTAAACATTTATCTGCTTGTGAACAAGTTTTGCACTGTTCATTACATACTATACATGCATTGCTCGTAGTAAGTGAGGATGTATTATAATATCCGTCATTGCATTGGCATCCTACTGAAGGAGAAGTATTTGCATATAATGTTTTGCATGTCAAACATTTATTTACTACTGAGCAAGTTGCACATTGTTCATTACATTCTATACAAGCACTACTTGTTATTAATGAAGTTGTATTATAATAACCATTATTGCATTGGCAACCTACAGATGGGGTATTATTTGAATTTGATGCTATGCATGTCAAGCATTTATTAGCCTCTGAGCATGTTGAACATTGTTCATTGCAAGATAAGCATGCCCCATTTACTGTCAAAGTACTTGTATTATAATATTTGCTATTACATTGGCATCCTATTGAAGGAGAGTTATTTGCGTTAGAGTCTATGCATGTTAAGCATTTGTTCGCTTCTGAGCATGTCGCACATTGTTCGTTGCAAGCTAAACAAGCTCCATTAGTTACTAAAGTAGACATATTATAGTAACCATTGTTACATTGACATCCTATAGCAGGAGAAATATTAGCATTAGAATCTATACATGTTAAGCATTTATTCACTTGGGAACAAGTTTTACACTGTTCATTGCATGTTAGACAAGCTCCACTTGTTGTTAAAGTTGATGTATTGTAATATCCATCATTGCATTGACATCCTACTGAAGGAGAGTTATTTGCATTAGAAGCTTTACATGTTAAGCAGGTATTAGCTTGAGAGCAAGTAGTACATTGTTCATTGCAAACTAAGCAAGCACCATTTGTTGTCAAAACTGTAGTGTTGTAGTAGCCAGTATTGCATTGGCATCCAATTGAAGGAGTATTGTTTGCATTAGAATCTTTACAAGTTAAACATTTGTTAGCTGCGGAGCAGGTTGAGCATTGCTCATTACAAGCTAAGCATGCGCCATTAGTAGTCAAGGCAGTTGTATTATAATACCCATCGTTGCATTTGCATCCTACAGTAGTAGTTGGTGATGCATGAGAATCAATGCAAGCTGTGCACAAATAAGCAACGACACAATCAGAACAATCAGTGTTACAAACAACTTTACACTTGCTTCCATCAAAAGTTAAAGTCCAATCATTACATATGCATGTATTCCCAGAAACATAAGCGGTACTTGGACACCAGCAGACCTGACTATTTGCTGAATTCATAACACAACTATTATAAAGGCAAGCAGTGCATTGAAGACAAGTATTTGCATAACAGCTATATAATGATGTACTACAAGTACCTGGACAACTTACACCTTTACCATCTGTTGTTGATGTCATTGTTACAGATAAACATGCTTTTGTAATTGTACTATTTTTAAAACTATTTGAACAACTTGAACCACAGTTAGAAACTAAGCAAGTTCCTGGACTATAAGTATCATCAACATATGAAGATTGCGTTATTGTTGTTGATAGAATGATAAAATTCCATATAAATCCTGAGTAAGCTTTAAAAGTATCATACTCGCAGCCTATATAGCCATAGTTTGTACCTGTTTCAGAATAACTTACAATTGTCTGTGTAAGCATTTTTACGGTGTTCAGGTTACCATAAAAAGTGGCAGTTAAACCAGAGATTGTGAAAGAAAAAAAATTCCAAACACCGGAGCTGAAAACACTTCCTTGATTAGATGAATAAGTTACCCCAGATAATTTGATATCGAAGAAGATTTTGTTTCCAGAGGATTCTCTTCTTAAAAGTATACTGTTGCCTGATGTGCCATTTCTAACAAAAAAATAATAGTTGTAATCAAAGTTTAAAATCCACGTCATCAATGTAAATGTAGAAGGAAGCACAATAGCTGTGGTTCTAAAATCATTAGGAGGTAGAGTTATAAAATTATTTGAGTTTGCAGCAAAAAAAGCACCTCGATCTGTTGGGATTGTATTTCGAGTTGTAGTTGTATAGGACTCTCCGTTAACAGCATCATTAGAATTTTCAGAATAATCACGGAAAACCTCTCCGAAATTGTAACCAAATCGATATTCTACCAAGGTACTTGCCAATATGGTCTTGAGGGTGATGAAAATCAGTCCTAATATAAAGGCCATTAAATTATAAGTGGATTTTTACCATGGTTAGTCAAATGAATATAAATATTAGAGTTTATGTATAATATGCATATCGAAATCTAAATCCTAAGAACTGTAATGAAAAATTTTGAATTTGATCAAAAATCAAATTATAAGAATCTATCGAAATGATTTTACCTTCATTTGAGTATTTGTATTTTAGATTAAGAAATAATGTTTTGCTATATAATTATTTGTAATATCCTATAGCTTTAGGTATTATATTTGCTTAAATTTATACTGATTGTCTAGATTTTTTTTTGAATTTCAGGGATTATAAGTTTGATGATGATAGGAAATACTTGTTTTAAATAGGATTCTTAAAGCCTAGGAAATGTTTATTGTTAACTCTTTACTTCACTAGATTATAGATAAAATCTTGATTTATATGAAAGTTTTTAATAATAACCGAGGATGATCGTGATGATGTTTATTATTCTTCAACATTTTTTTGCAAAAAATGTATTTTTGTAATATATAGGTTTATTAAACAATATTAAGATTATTCTTCGTCAAAATATCTAATGCAAGTCTTATATTTTTCAAAAATTATTCAAATTTTAAGGATATAATTATGCTAAACTAACTTAAATTTCTTATAGGATTAAATAATTTTGTTACAATAGACAGATTTGATTAACATCAAAAAAATATAATATTAAAGGCAATATTTCCCTAAGAAATTGCATAGAAGCCACACAAATAATTTTATTTATTTAGGTTGCTTAAGGTTCAAAACTATAATTTTGATTTTATCTTATATTTTAAACAAAACAATAACTTCACTGCATTTAGTTACTAGTTTATCACAGTTATACCTGTTCTAATAATAATTAAACTAAGTAATTTACATAAATATAATTTTAGTCAATCTTATAGCAGATACCAGCATTAGGCACTTAAATTCAACCCATATTTTCAAACTAAATCTATGAATAACAATACTTTACTTAATATTTCCTTTAATTATCCTACTTTATTCCATTCAGTTTTTCTATCTTTATTATTGTATCTTTACAAATAATATCATTTTGATTCCTATCATCATTTCTTCCATAAGATTTTCTTATTACATATTAAAACATAAAATCTTTTATAACATCAAAGACTAATTAGATAATCTTAATTAAGCTCAGACATTTCTTTTAATACCTGATCAGTTATTAGTTCATTATCATTATTTGGTTTTGGTTTTTCTTCTATAAACGAGAAATCGAATTCATGTGGGTGTTTATCAAACTCAACTTTAGATGTATGGGCTTTTTTCAAATCTTCTTCTATTTTTGCTTCTGTTTCCTTTTTTTCTGGTTCATGAATAGTTTTTGAATTCGTCCCAAGAACTTTAGCATCATTAGTTGAAGTGTTTTCTTTTACAGTTATAGTATTGTTTATTGTTTTTTCTGTTTTTTGTTTAGAAATCGAGTTGTTTTCAGTTAGTTCATCAAGTTTACTTTTTGGGATTGTCTTACCATGCTCAAGTACTTGAACATCATCATCTTCTCTGCCATTGTTTTGACCTTGATGTCCTACGCTTTTGATTTTTCCTGGAGAATTATTGATGTTAACTTCTTGGATGTCTTTTTTAGAACCTCCGCAGCCCATTATAGTATAAATATAAGACTTTTATATTTTTGGTTTAAACATAGGAAAAATTACAAAACATTTTTTAGAATTGGGATGAGGTTTATATAATGAATTTTTGTAATAAAATATTATAGGAAATATAGTGTATGGGTTAGGATGTGATATAAATTTTGATTGTTTCAAATTTTTAAAGGTTTCAGAAAAAATCTGAACTGATATCAACATTCTAATAAAACTTAGCTTAAAGTGGTTTAAAATAGAGTCTGAGATTACTTTGTTGTAAATTTTTATTTTTTTTCAGCGTTTAGCTTTTATATTTTCTAATTTAACCAAAAACCTAAGATACATAAAATTTAAATCAACTCATTTTAACCCAGATCCGAGTTAATTGTAAATTTTACATCTCTGTATTTTAGCAATTCAACTGTACTTTCATAAACACAAAATACATAAACTAAACCTAAATCTTACAAATACCAACATAACACTTCCACCTCATCTAAAAAATCTATTTTTTTACATATCTTTTTAACCCTAAAAGTATTAAATCAATAAACCCCTCCAATATTTATTATCAAAATTGTTAAATCCCAACAACTAGTCCAAAATAAATACATTTGACCAATATTTCATCATCCTTAATGTATTTATTATTTCCCAATCTATCTATTTAACCTAAATATTCTTTATTCCCTTTTCTAAATAATCATCTAAAAATATTGACCTCCATTACTTGATAATAAATGGAGTTGCTGTTGCTTAGTCTCACAGTCTTATCAGTCTTTACATCAGCAGCTGATATTTTAGTACTTATGGACCATACAGATATAAAAGAATCTCATTCATTATTCTTTGACAGCATAATATCACGTGGGCATAAAATCATATACAAACTTCCAGATTCTCAAGGTCTAAGGCTTGAGAAGTTTGATGATTATTTATACTCAACTGTAATTTTGATGTGCCCTGGAGAAGGTATGATATATTTAGATCTTAATGGTAAAGTTTCAGTATCTGATCTAGTCAAATTCTCTGATAATGGAGGAAATCTTGTCATATTCGGAGATGTCGATGCAGCAAGTCACTATAGAAAACTCGCTAATGATTTCGGTGTAGATTTTTATGAACAAGGAACTAGACTTTATAGTGAAAAAAAAGAAAAAACTATTGCAACAACTAATATCACAAGTCCTATAAGTATACTCCCAACATCAAAAGCTCCTATTAAATTCTCAGGAATTGGTCTTTATTATAATCAAAATTCCAAATTACTAACCCCTTTGATTTCTACAAGTAAAGATCAATATGTGAGAAATGAGTTTAAAAAAACTGATGTTAAAGAACCTGTTGTTTTTGCTGTAGCTTTTCAAGGTAGGAATAATGTTAGAGCTGTATTTGTTGGATCAGTTGATGTATGTGCAAATTCATATATGAAAGATGATAGTTTAAGTAACAATAAAATGTGTGTAGAACTCTTGAAATGGGCATTTCAAGAAAAATCGGTTTTAAGATATAGCGGAATAACTCATTATAAAACTGAAAGCAAAAAAAATAAAGGGTATTTAGAAGGGGAGTATACAATAAACGATGATTTAATGTTTTCTATCGATATTGAAGAATTAAAAGATGGAAAATGGCAGGAATATAAGACTAGTAAAGCTTATGTTGAATTTGTAATGCTTGAGCCGAAAATAAGAAAATATCTTGAATTCAAAAATGGTAGTTTAGTTACTCATTTCAGAGCTCCTGATATTCATGGTGTTTATCAGTTTAAAGTCTTTTTGAATAACCCTGGATTTTCATGGATTGAAAGTGCTACGAAAGTTACTGTTAGGCCTTATAAGCACAATCAGTTTGAAAGATTTTTACCTTGTGCTTATCCTTATTATGCCAGTGTGTTTGCTAGTATGAGCGGTTTTGTTGTCTTTAGTTTTTATTTTCTTTATCATAAGAATACTTAATCGCTTTAGTTATTGCAAATCTTAGGGAAAATAGAGTTTTTAGTTTATGTGAATATAATTTTTTAAGTAAATTTAAGATTATCGGGGCTTAAAAATATAAATATACATATAAAATTTCTATAGTTTTAATAATCATGGCTAATTCTTCGTGTAAATCGAAAATAAGTGTGTTGGTTGTTTTAATTTTTAAAGAGGTTTGTAATATTTCAAATATGTTTTAAGGTCTTGTAGGATGTCTTATTATGATTGAATTTCAGGAAAATTTGACTGAGAGTGATGCAGCCTTAGACAATTAAGCAATAGTTTGCACTTGTATTTCAAGTTTATATTATTCTTAATTTGTGTGTTTGATTTATGTGTAAAAAATCAAGATTATTTACTTGTAAAAACTACTAAATGAGAAGATATAATATGAATATATCTACTAATAATTTTAAAAATAGCAGGAATTTCTGATGCTGGGATATATGCAATTTATAATGAATGATTATCTTTAACAATTAATTTTGTACACTCAAACAAATTAGTTTTAAATATTACAAAGGTAAGAAAAATGATTGATAGGGTTTAAGAAATTAATATTTATCTAACTATTTAATTTCTTCGATACTTTCATCCATTATCTGGGTATTTCTACCTTTCCTAACTGGAGATTCTGAATTCAAGCTTTTTATAGTAAATACATCATGAAAAGTACTAGCCTCAACTGCTTCAGAATTCACTTTATTTACCTTAGTCAATATTGTCTTACCTTTGATGCAAATATGGATCAGATAAGCATATAAAAGCTGAAAAGTGAAAATATCAACTACAACAAATACAGCCCAGTTTATTAACCAGAATTCTGTATAACCTACACAGCGATATAAACATAATAATAATATTCCACATAAGCACCCTAGAATAGTTACTGATGCTAAAGGTATAGTAATGATATGAAAAGGTTTACCAGTTATAATAAAAGCATTCAATAAAAATGTCGGGAATGAAAATACTTGAGTTATTATCAAAGCAATTACTCCTCTACTAAGTTGGCTTATATCAAACCCATTGATTTGAGAATTGCTATCTTGAGGACCATCAACAATAAGATACATAACCCCAATAAGATTTAAAAGGACCAGATGAGAAGTAAAGAATTGAATTGATGATGGAACTCTTCTCTTAAAAGATTGATTTATACATAGTCCTGTTATCGGGTAAAGCATAATAAATGAAGTGTGTTTTCCTCTAGTTTGTGTTTTGCTATCATAAATAGAATAAAACACAGCTGAAAAAATAGTTAAAAATATAATCCCAGACATCATATATATTGGGCCATAAGCTTCTACACAATCTAAAACATGCTCTTCAATTTTATACGATGACATATGTTCAAGACTAACTGTAACATAATCACTATAAACATCAGTAACTGAACATTTTCCTGCTTGCCATTTAATACCATCAAGATATTTACAATCATAATCAGTTTTAATATCAAATATTCCTTCAATATTAGCAATAATAGGCTCAATTATTTCTGCTTGTATTTCTTTTGTATAATTATAAAGTTCTAAATTGTAATTAGAATATAATCCAGTAAGATAAAATGTTAAATCAAAGTAATCTAAATCACTATTGTATTTAGAGAAATATATATCTAAAATCTCATCATTGTCTATACCTGAAATATTATAGAAATTGATAGAGTTTTTTGATATAGAAATTTTATGGGAAAGGATTGAAGATATGGTATTCCTATAACGATAAATTGAATTATACCCATCTGTATGGGAAATCTCTGAACCTGGAGGCATCCCAGACAATTCTAGTTTGGTAATTATTAAATAGAGTGAATTTAGAAGTTCTTTGCTGATATCTTGAGAATAGACAGAAATTATATCAAAAAGTCTTATTCCTTGCTTGCTTGTTAATGAATAATCATAATTGCTTAATATATTATAAATGCTCTTAGTGATATTGACCAATATATCTTGTGAAGGTGTGTTTCCAGAAAAATATTCAGATTCTAACAAAGCTTCAGTTGTTGCTATAAAAATATCTAACGTAAATGAATCAAATACTTCAGTATCAAAGTAGTTATAATAAGTATTATATATATGAGTATAATCTGAACCATCAGTAACTTTGCTACAATAGTAAATAACAGTTGAAGGTATTGAATCTGAATCAAGAGTATCCTTTAAGAAATCCTCAAGAAAATTACTTGTCATCTTTCTTTTTTTCAATAAATTACTAATATCATATGAATAATAACTACATGATTTTTTAATATCACAAACATACATTATACCTTTACTAGCTATAGAAGGTACCCAAAGTTGCATTGAATTCACATAAAGTAATTTAGTCAATAAAAATTCTTTTTTATTATTATCAGTATACCCATATCTATATAAAATAAAATCAGAATCATCATCACTACAACTTTCTGCTTTGAATTCTAATTTACCATCTTGGATCTTAGTAACTTTAAAAGATGAGCATACTGGAGGAGTATTTCTAATGATAGTAATAGTTCCTGTAATATCTGAATCTGTATTCAATGGATCATAAATTGTTAGGGTTAATTGATAATCAACTCCAATTTTTAAAGCTTCTGCTGGGATATAAATAAAAGGTAAATCTAATACTATGTTATTAGAATTTATATCATGGTTATAAGACCAAATAAATCCAAATTCGCTATTAGCTTGAATTTCAGGTATAATAGTAAATCCAATATCATTATCCACATTACCTACAATTAATTTTATTTTCACATCACCATTTGCTTTCCCATTAACTTCCAAATCAATTTGACCAACTTTTTCCTTACCATTTGTAGAAGCTGTAGCATATATTGAATAAAAAGCTCCATCTCTGAGTGTTCCAGATTTAATGATTAAAGTATTGCCTGTAGGATTACTTGTATCAAAAATCGATCCTGAATCTGAAGATTTGCATGAGTCAGTACCTTCAAGACAAGACCATTGTATTGTAACTAAAGATGATAGATTATCTGGATCATAAGCTTGAACTGATATATCAAGATCAATATTATTACTAACTTTACCACTTGATCTTAAAAATTGTAAAACAAGATCACTTGATTTAACAGTAACATCAATAAAAGTTGAACTTGTTAGGTTTTGATATTGGATTGTCACAGTAAAAGTATATTTAATTTCTTTAAAAAGTGTATATGAAGGTATAGAAAGAGTATCTGATTTTTTCTGAGATGCTAAAAGAGATACAAAATCTAATAGAGGATTAGATGAGTCTTGAGAATAAGTCCAAGTGTATATAAATGGCCCTACAGAGTTACAGCTTTGAATGATATTTGGTTTGATTACCAAGGATTCAGAGCTTAAAATTGTTATGCTGTTTCCCAATGCTATTTGAGCAATTATGAGCTTTTCTGCAGTTACTTCTGTTTTTGCAGTAGCTGAACTTGTAGTGCCAAATGTTGAGCTAGTAATAGTAAGTGAGAATTCTACTGTACCAGCAGTAAAAAGATTAAGCTTAAGCGTCATTGTTGAATCTGTGATTTTAGACACTTGATCAGATAGTAAAGTATTTTCAGGGTTTGAAACAGCATTCCATTTGTATATATAATCGCTATTAACTGCTTTAGTATACACATTAACTTCAATCGAAGATTCACAACCTAAGGATAGCATAGTAGGTGCGATTATTGAAGCTACTGGTATTGGTTTTGGATATTTGTCATTTATTTTTATAATCAAATCATACATATTTTCAGAACAAGCATTAGATGAAATATACCCAAGTTTATACTGATCAAGAGTCATACTAAATACTTCTCCAGGAACTTCTTTAGTAAATACTATTTGCATATTCCTAGAATTTACCCACATGCATTTTGAATAAAGTTCTTTTAATCCACTAGGAAGTGATATAAAAGAATCACAATCTCCTGTCAAACTTTGACTAACAGCTTTACTAAATTCTAATATAATACTTTTATAATCCTCAGAATAATAACCTGAAATTTCACTAGGCTTAAAAAACCATCCACATAAAACACAAGTATTTTGATATTGTTTATAACCTGTATCACATTCACAAATCCCTTTATCAATATTATAAGTACTATGAGATGAACAATCACAAATACCAGGTTCGGTTTGTTTAGCATAAGCTATACATTCTGAGCAAATAGTTTCTGAAATACCAATACTGCATTGAGGGTCATTATTAGATTTTGTAGAAGCGATTTTGAATACAAAACTTACTGATTTTCTATAAACTAAAGATTCGATTTTACAGTTTTTAGTTCCTGAAGATGTGAAATAAAGCCAATATGATGCTGTGCCGTTTGATGTTGTTATTGAGAGTTGGTTTGTATGGAAATCATTTGTAGTGCATGAGAAGTCAAGGGTTGATTCTAATGTAAAAGCGTTGCTGCTTTTATCTTTGATGGATAATTTAAATTCAAAAATCGAACTGATATTTTGTGATAAGGAAGTTGTTGTTAAGATTGATGAAATGCCTCTGGAAATTATGATAGTGTCGCTGTAGGAGAGAACTATATCTGGATCATCAACATACAATCTATAACTTCCCGCAGTGGCAATATTCATATTCAAAGTTCCAATTCCTGCATTTGTTCTAATCGTACTTGCGCTAAGTGTTGCTGTAGGGCTAGATTTTATAGTTAAACTATATACCCCATTATGAGTTTCAAGAGTTATTCCAGTAAAGTCATAAACACTAATACTAATATCAAAAGTTTCAGTATCATAACATGCTAGTGTTGATAAAACATAAATAACAGTATTTTTATTAACAGAAACAGTGACTGTTCCAACAGCATCACTACTATCACTTGACAATTGGAAATCATAATCTAAAGCATGAGCTAAAGAAAGACTATAACTTGTTGACCCTGTAGTTATAGTCTGATGTGTAGTAACACTAATAGCATAGTTATTCAATTCAACAAGGGTAATTTCTGTTGATAGTATATAATCATTATCATCATCTCCTAATATAGCTACATTTAATACTAATTGAGTGTTAACTGATGGGGTATTAGGTACAGCTACTAATGTTATAGTTTTAACATAATTAACTATTGGGCCTATTTCATATACAGCACTTATATACCCAGCAGTTGATATTGTTATAGTAAATGTCCCTGATGAAAGGATTTTAAGATTTGAATATGTCACAGTTCCTGTATTTGGAATATTAGTCATACTATTTTCATCAATAGTAACACCAGGGTTCATAACAGTCCCTGAACAAACAGATCCAACAGAGCATATAAAATCAAAACTTGCAGTAATTTCTGAAGTCACTAACACCCCTAAGCTATCATAAACACTTATAATCATATTAAATTCTGAAGTACTTGTTGTTGGCTATATAAAACTTACAATATTTTCTATTATGATTTCTATTGCCGCACCTCTTGAAGTAAGTGTTTTATCATCTGTTTTATCTAAATTCAATAAATCTGTTACTGATGCTATAAGTTTTACAGGTCCTGATCTAAGTGGAGTCAATGTAAAATCAACTGTGCCAATTGTGCTTGCACCTGATGATAGTCCATTAAAAGTATCATAAATTTCTTGACTTAAAGTTACTGATACTGAACCCAGATAATGATTATCATCATCTCCTAATAATATTATTGTTATAGTAAATGGAGTATCTCGGTCAACAGATGTCCCACCTCCAGATAATGAGAAGTTGATTGTTTTTATTGAGTTTGTTATAGTAATTACATCTGAATATCCAGTTTCTAATTCTGTTGATACAACTTTGAATTTGAATGTGCCTTTTGATAATATGCGTATATTTTCAAATAATGCAACTCCGTTTAAAGTGTCGAGAGAATAATCACCAAGAAATGATAATCCTGAATGATCTATTCCAGATATTGGATCTAGATATAATAATAAAGAATTAACATTAGCAGTTTGTAGATTTCCATTGAGTGTATCGTAAACTCTGGCTTCAATTGTTGATAATTGAATGCTATCGGTTGGCTATGTGGATATTACTATTGGAGATGATGTTATTGATAAATTTAAAACTCCTTTTGTTATTGTAATTGGAAACACTTCTAAATCTTCTATAGCATCGGTTTTCCCTTTAACTGTTATATCGATTGTGCCTGATGATGTAAAATGAACTCCTGCAAAAGTTATAATCCCACTTGCTAAAACTGTAGCGTCATTAATCAAAAGAGTACCTTGAAGAGAATTTCCAGTACTAGTAATACTAACTTCAGTCGCTGAAACATAAGCTAAATCTGCATAATCAAGAAGGTAAACTATCAAGTCAAAGTTATAATAAGTGTAAATATTATCAGGGTAGTCAATTTCAAAATTAGCAATAGTCACAACAATTTCAAAAATATCACTTGGTCCATAACCACTGTTATCCGAACCACTTTGAGCTTTAATAGTATATCTTCCTGATCTTTTAATTAACAAATTAGACAAAGTTACTGTCCCATCAACAGTATTCCCAGTTTTAGTTCCTATAAAATATTCATTATAAGTCAGTGTATCATCCTCATCATACAACTCAAGTGTTATCGAATACCCATCAGGATTATTTAAATGGGTTTCTTCAACACTTATATCATTATTATAAATAGTAACTGTTACTGAAAAATAATCAAATGCGTTTATTGGCTAAATATAACATACAGTATGATCAAGTTCTATTAAGAAATTCTCAGTTAAAATCTCAATAATATCAGTGCCTTTAACAGTATTATCTTCTGTACAATATGCTTCTAATGACATTGACCCAACACTTGTAAAGTAAATATTATAAGTGTTTTCTCCATTTACTAAAGAACTTTCAGCAGAATCTCCTTCAAATAATATAGATGATGTTTCATGTAATAATAAAGAACAAGCTTGTATATATGGTAAATCATCATCTCCAAGAACACTTACACTAGCATCGAAGTTGAAAAAAACTGTTTCTGAAGCAGGGGCAGTTAAAGTTATAGTTTTTATAGAATTAGTAACTGCTATCGATGTTGCACTTGTAAATGTCGATATATAATCGCAGTCAGGAGTAAAAATCAAATAAAAAGTCCCGGATGAGAGGATTTTTATATCATCAAATACTGCTTTTTGGCTTGTTATTTCCTTTGTTTTTGTACCAGACAAGACGTTTCCTGAACCATTTGGATCATCACTCAATGATAAGACTACATTACAACTATTAGCTTGAGTAGCTTCTTCTGATAAAGCACTATTTTTAACTACTATTGTCAAAGTCAAAACATCGTCACTTGTAAGAGTCTATATAAAATTTACATTAGGAATTGTACTTTCTAATTCAATTGCCATATTATCAACAGTTATATCCAAAGTATCAAAAACTGCCGTTGATGCTGAAGATGTTTTTATACTATAATCCCCTTTAGTATTAATCGTCATAGTAATTGTACAAAAACCATCTGTTGATGTATTGCAACTATCTATAAGTGTATCATCATCATATTTTATATCAATAATTGTATCTTCAGTAAAATAATTTTCATCACCTCCGAAAATTTCTATAGTAAGAACAAAAGGAATATGTGCTGTTGGAGTTGGATCTTGGCTTGTCATATAAACATAAGTTATAGAATTTGTCACAGAAAATGATACGGAAGCTGTTGTTATTGTTGGTGTAAAACTTGAACTTGCAGTAAGTGTGAATGAACCTGATGATAATACTTTCATATCACTAAGTGTTTTTACCCCTCCTACAGTTTTAGAATTATAAATACCATTACTATATGTTATAGTATTATAATAAAGACCTGTTCCTGAACTTACAAGAGATGTTGCTAATAAAGTTAGAGTAAAAGAATAAGCTCCTGATTTGTAGTTTTTAGTTTCAACAACATCACTTTCACTAGCAACTTTAACAGTTATAGAAAAAGGGACTGTGTTTTCGAATGTAGATCCACTGATTGCAGGTGTTTCTTCAATGATAAATTTTAATTTAGTTGTGGTAATGCTTAAAGTGCTTGAAACTACTGCGCCTACTGAAGCTGTTAATTCTATAACACCAAATGATTTTATATAAATAATCATAGTTGCTGTTCCAGTATCTGTTGTTTTGGTTGTAGTCCCACCTATTAAAGCACCATCTATGGCTGAGATTAATACATTTGTACTATCAAGACAGTAAACATTAGTATCTATAAATAGTTCTACAGTCAATTCAATATCAAAATAAATACTTACGGTTGAAATAGCAGAATTTAAAGTTATTGAACTGATTGAACTTGTTATTGAAAAATCTACTGATAGACCTGAAAAAACTAAAGAATCAGCTACTGTTGTTAGTGTCACTAATAGTCTGTAACTTCCTGAACGAGTAATTCTTAGTCCTGGAAAATTGCAGTTACCACCAGCGTTATTTGTTATTTCTTTTGTCCCTTCTAGTGAATCAATAGTAACACCAGATGTATCTTGTAATACAATAACACATGTGTAATCTCCAGAAATTAAAAGAGATAAATCTTCAATAGTATTTGCATCAACTATAAATGTTGATATTGTAGTTGTTGGAGGCTAAATAGATCTTACAGTATCAGGACTAAAATTCACATCTATACTCATGCTTTGAAGGTTAAAAGCAATATCAACACTTTTATAATTAGCAGCATCATCACCAGTTTTCAATGCTTTAACTGTCAAAGTCCTAAACTCTAACGTTGTAAAATATATATCAAAAGTTGTTTTTCCTGTAGTAATAGTTTGTGCAATATAATCCCCAATATTAGAGCCATCATCCATTTCTAAAGTCAATTCACAAGAATCTAAAAAATCATAAAAAATGCTATTGTCATTATTATCAATAACTTTAACATTAGCTGTTAACTGATAAATATTATAAGGGAAATAAGGTCCACTAACTAGTTCAGCTTTAACATGGTCTATAATACTTTCAATAGTAATCGTAGAACTTACTGCAGGACTGGTTAACAATGTAATAGCTGAACTAACTTTAAAATAATATGAACCTATTTTATTAATTCTCACACTAGGAAATTCAAATACTCCATTAGTACTTGTTATATCTCCTCCAGTGTATTCAAGATTACTACTTTGCTCTATATTTGAATCTGAATCATATAATTTGATTGATAATACTAATGATTCACTTGATGTTATTTTAACTTGGGAATCATCAACAAGTGTTACAGTAATAGTCTCTATTGATGATGTTGTTGAAAGCTAAATATTAAATACAGTAATAGTGCTAAATTCTGCTAAGACTAGATTAGTAGTGATAGTTATATCATAATTATTTGAAGTAGTGACTGGATCATCTGTAGAAGCTGCTGTGACAGTGATTTGAAAATTGGATGAATATGTTTTCAAATAAATGCTTTCAAAATTGAAGGTTCCGGTTGATGTTGTACCTGTAATTGTTCCACCCAAATCTGTTGTTGAACCTCCTATATCTAAACTTAAGCTGCATTCTTCCTCAAAATCATATCCTCCATTAGATTTAATAGAAACAGTAATATCATATAAAAAGTAGATGAAATAAGGCCCAACTTGATCTATACTCGCAGTGACTTCATTTATATACTTATTCACTTGAAACCCATCAGAATAATTATCTTCTACCCCAGTTTTATCAATTTCCACTAAAATCTTGTATGTTCCTGAGTGTTTAATCTGGACATTTTGAAATTCGCAAACTCCATTAGTAACTGTCACCCCCGTGTCACTACATATTAAATCGCTATCTTTTGGATTCTCAATAGAATCATAAAGGGAAATACTACAAGCCAATGCCGCACCAGTTGCTGTAATCGTTGTTGAAGAATCACTTCCTAAAGTTGCTGTCACAGTAAAAACTGTATACATGTCCATTGCCTGTATAATAATTACTGATATACTAGCATAAAAAAACTTAGCTTGGAATATATCAATTGTCTTATCTTTTGTCACTTCAGGTATATCTAAATCTGCAGGTTTTGCACCTGCTGTTATAGTAATACTATCTAGATCAGTTGTAAAGTAAATACCTGTAAATTGAATTGTCCCAGTATCTGTGATATCAGAAGCATAATTCCCAATTTCACTATCATCATTTAAAGTAAGAGTAACAACACAAGAATCTAAATAACTTATAGTATCTGAGCTTTTAATATCCACTGTTATATCATATAAGAAATATGTATAATAATCAGGGGGCTGAGTTATTGTAATAACAACTTCACTAATAGTACTTGTGACAGTAAACTCATTGCTACTATTTTCATTAATATTATTATCAGTTGATGTAAAGAGAACTTTATATACACCAGCTTTAGTTATTCTCAAATTTGTAAATGAGCAAACCCCATTATTGCTATCTACAGATGTAGGACTAGGATCAAAATTATCAACAGCTATTCCGTCTATTGTTAAAGTTATAGTGCAAGGAATGATTTGAGTTGAGTCTATTATGTTTAATGGGTTCGATTGGTCAACTAAATTAGCTGTGATTTCATTAATTGGAACTAAAGTAGTTGTATCCTATGTAAATTTTACGCTAATAGTTGGGATATCAAAATAGATTTTTTCTAAAGTTACATCAATATCAACAGTATCAGTAGCAGCATCAGGAATATCTGATAACTTTGCAGTTATTGTTAAAGAAAAACTACCAGTATTTATAAAGTATATATTTGAATAGGTGTAAACATTTTCACTAGATGAACTTATTGTAGTGTCCCCTTTTATAGCATTTGGGTCACCATCTATAGAAAGACTCAGGATACAAGTTTCAATAAAAGGACTATCATTTTGACCAAAAACTGAAACTTCAAGGTTATGAAAGAAATAAACAGTCCCTGAGAGTACTGGTGTTAGAATGCCTGTAATTTTCTCAATATCACTCGTAATAGCAATAGTATCTGTTGTGAAATCTCTTAAACCAGATGTAGAAGATATAACTTTTAGCTTGTAACTACCAGATTTTTTTATTCTAATTGATTCAAATGTACAAATCTGATTTATGCTATCAACATCAACATCTGTACATTCAAGAAGATCACTTGCATCAACCTCAGCATCGTCTAAAAGAGATAAACTACAAGGATATTCTACATCTGATGTCACGTAATTTGCACCATCTGTAAATTTTACTATTATATCTTCTTTACTACCAATTGTTGTTAAGCTATCATAACCATTGATTTCAATTAGTAATTCTCCATTGTTTATAGTTAAATAAGCATCTGTTAATAAAGAATCCCAAGTTACTTCGATTTTTAAGCTGAACTCTACAGCGGATTTGAAGTAAAGTCCTGTAAATGTATAGTCACTAGTAGTTGTATCTACAGAAATATCATCTGTATGGCCAATTATAGTTGAATCGATAGTTGATAATTCTATATGGCAATTTTCTATTATGTCTACATCGTTGTCTCCTTTGATTTTTACGTAAACATTATATAAGAAATAAGCGGTTGTGCTATATTTACTATCAGCAAGTGTTAGATCTTCAATGATTGCTTCTACTATAAGATTTGTATTTGCTACTGTGAAATCTTTATCTACAGGTTCTATTCCTGAGCTAGTTGTTGTGAGGACAAATTTATATGACCCTGTTTTCTTGATTCGAACATTAGGAAAAGTGCAGACATAATTTGAACTTGATATAGTTCCATCAGTATATTCTAAATCATCACTTTTATCTGCATTAGCAGAGCTCATAAGACCCAAACTGCATTGAACCGTGCCTGTAAAAGTTGCTGGAGTTCCAACATCATTTTGCAAATTAGCTATAATATCAGCTGTAGTGCCAATGCTTATTGTCTAAATATAAAATACCGTTGGTTCTTCAAAAACAAACTTAGCATCACTCATTGTAAAATCAAATTCCCCTTCTTTAGATGATACAGGCAACGCAAATGAAGTAGCGGATGCCTTGATTTTTGTGCTAACGGATTTAACAAAATACACATTTTGAAAATCATGAGCACCCGTATTAGTACTTACTGATGAATAACCATTAATAGTCGAAGAATCTTCCATTGCTAGTGTAATAGTGCAATCTTCAAGGTATGGAAAACCTCCTTCACTTGAAACATTAACTGTTACAGTATATAAAAAGTAAGTTACTAATGTATCTGAGTTTATTGATACAGTAACTGTTTGTATTGAACTTGTAATTGTTAAAGCTGAACTTGTTTGTGGAGTAACCCCTGCTGTTGAAGAGTAAACTTCGAATTTATATGACCCTTTTTTAGTAATTCTAACATTTTCAAAAGTACAAATACCACTTGAACTTGTAACTGCTGATGATGTTATAGATAGATAACTGTTTCTAAGGACGTTACTTGATGAGTCTCTTAGATTTATTGAACAATCTAAATCTTCTGCAGTTGAATGCAATGTATTACTTGAATCAGCAAATTTGACTTCAATTGAATAAGTATCACCAACATTTGCAAACTATTTGGATATTACAAGTAAAGTTTGGATTTTAATAAGAATATTTGAGACTGTAATATCTATAGAGTCTGTATCGGTATTTGCTGAATTCACTGTTGATGTAGCTGTTGCAATTATAACTAATGATCCAGTATCAGTAAAATAGATTGAAAATGTTTCTGAACCAGTAGATGATGTAACACTTGTAGTCCCACCAAGTTCAAGGCCATCATCTAGTTCTAATAATATTGTGCAACCTTCAGTAAAAAGCTCATTATCTTCTCCATGAACTAGAACTGTTACAGTATATGCTATATAAGAAGAAAACACTGTGCCACTAATACTAGGGGTAATAGTTAAAGAATTAGTAATAGTAAAAGCTGATGTTTTAACTAATAATGATGTATAGTCAACAGAAGTTATAGAGAATTTATAGCTTCCAGAATGAGTGATTTTAACTGAACTCCATGAATAACTTCCAGATTCAGCTGTAGCAGTTGTTGACCCCACACTTAAATATGAACTTTTACTTGCTTCAGTTGACCCATCTAAAAGAGCTAAAGTAACTTGGGGGCTTCCAATAACTAATGAATTACTTGAGTCTTTTAATGTTCCTGAGATAGTAAAAAGTGAAACAATATTTCCCTATGTAAAACTTACACTTGAAGTTGTAGGGACACTGATGACAAATGAAGATATTGATAAACTATAAGTTCCTAAATTACTTGGGCATGTTAAAGTTACAGTGTAAACATCTGGCTTAGTGAAATAAGCTATAATTGACCCAGAACCATTAGAATCTGTAGTTGCTGTAAGGCTTGATGTTGTTAAAATGCTACCCGTACCTGAAGTCTTGGATAGAGTTACTGAAGAACTAGCACTCGATGATACTGAAAAAGTTATGGCGGAGTACATTGTTTTAGACCCAGATGAGTATGTTACGGAACAAGTTGACTCAGATAGGTATATCAGCGCTAAGAATAAGAAAACCATTAATAGCCGCATATTTATAATAAGTTTGGTATGCTATTAAGAGCTATATGAATATTAGATTATGTTAATATATGATATATATAATATATTTTAATTTGTAAACTACTTCATGTCAGAAATTATCTAAAATATAAGTAGTGAAATGTTAAGATGGTAGAAATAATTTTGTAATTTGTATTATCAAAGTTTTTGCATGGTATGATATAGGTTTTGTTTTACTTTTTAATATAAGTTTGAGTTTACTACAAAAGGAGGATATGTTAAGTAATTTTGCATGAGAAGAATAAATTTATCTTAGGCTTTTGTGAATTTTTGAAGCATTTTGTTGATATAAGAAATCTCAGTTTTTTATATAAGAGATGTTGAAAATGCTTAACTACTAGATTGAGTCCTCTGAATTACTAGCTTGATGCATATTTATTATAGAAGACTTAGAATGGAATAAAAATAGGTGTAAGAATTACAGTTACTTGGTAAAGGGATAAACAAATTAAGGTTGATTTATTGGAATTCAAAAGCAAACAGCTGATTTTGAAGCCTGCCAATATATAAGTCTTAATGTTTAGGTATAATCTTAAATTTGATAGAAAATATTATCTAAAACAAATTCGCTAATTAGTATAAAAGATCCAAATATGAATTCTATATATCAGAAAAGTAAGCCTTGCAAAATTACATCTTAAATATGCACTGTTGAGAAACAGGCCTATATCCTTCTGAACATTTTTTTTCAAAAATAGGTTTTTATTACTTAAAACTATGTATGATATAATTTTCTCACAATTTTTAATGTAAAATATCTTCTTTATTCATTTTTTGCGTAAAATTGTCTGCTAATATCATATACTTAATATTTAAGCTTCAAAAATATTTATAGTTATAATATAGCTTTAAATTTCATTTTTCCATTATATTTATTTAAGTATTCTAGCCAAAGCTTCTTATAAAAATTTTAACAGAAATTGCCCAATGTGTTGAAGTGAAGTAAAACTTTTTTTAAAGAAATAAAGGAAGCTCAAACAAATGATAAGATAAAATACTTTATATTTTATAGAAAAGTCAAGGTTTTAGGATGATTTTCTAAAGGGGCTATTTATTAGCATGATTAGTATAGTTTTGAATGCCAATAAATTGTAACAAATTTAGAATAATATTTATAAAAACAGATAATATGCATATGAAGCCACAAAATTGTAAAAAAACCAAGATTTTCCGACGAGTTATGCAAGAAATATTTAAAGTCTAAAGCAATAGATAAAAATCTATTAGATAAGAATAAAAATTATAAAGAAAAAATAATAATAATAACAGATCAAGGTCTTAGCACAAGTCAAAAATAATTCTTAATAAATATACAAATCATGATACTTTCAACAATTTTTAAAATAAAATTTCTAAAACTTATAACACACATAAACATACCTTTATTATTTCTTTATAACAATTTTCTTTGAATTAAACAAACTCAATCATCTCACAATAAACCATCAAAACCCATAAACTAAACTCAATTTATAAAATATATGCATTCATGATGATTTTTATATTCCATCATAAAAAAAACGCAAAATTGCACCAGGCTATTTCAAAAATACAATTTTTTCCTATAAAAACAGCAATAAAACCTAAAATTCCATCTGATAAAAAAATCGCTTTCTTTATAAAGCATAAAATTCTCAATATTTAAATTAAGAATTTATATATAAAATGTCAACAGAGTCTTCTCTATGCATAGACTTAACAATGTTTAAATCAACAATATCCGAACTAAAATCCTCAGACAAATGGGATGAGTTTCTTAACCAGCTTCAAGCTATAAAAAGTCCTAATATTTTACCTTTATACTGTGAGATACTAGAAGATATTTCCTCATCACAAGAACTAATCAAACACAACAACACCTTAACTCTTATATCAAATCTCATAACCAAAACAGATAATCTCTTAATCAAGCCACTTCCTCAAAAGCTCCAATACTCTTTACCATCCCTTCTAGATTTAAAATCAGAAGAATCACAGCAAAAAAAAGAGCTCCAAAGTTCATTTGTCAAATCATTGAAACTAAACACATTTTATGAACTTAATATTCAAATACTAAACCTTCTTATAAAAGAAAAAAATATATTAATCAAAGATTTACGTAAAATAAGCCAACAACCTAAGATGATATCTAATAAAAATTTCAAAGCTTTATCAAGACAAAAAGAGGAAGCACAAAATACTCAATATGAATACTATAATTTAGCTGGATCTTGCTTAGAAAATATAAGAAAAAACAGTCAAAATTGGGCATGTGAATGTGAACATAGATGGGTTGAATCAGAAAGGTTTAATGAAAAAGTTATAAATTTGAATGAAGAGATCACGAGAAGGTTTGAAAAATATTTACAGAAAAAAATGTTTATGGGCAAAGATCTTGATAAAGCACTTATAATAAGAATAAAACAAGTAGAAAGCTTGGAAAGGGAGTTAGAGGAAGCTTATGAGGTTAGAGATCAGAAATTAGCGGAATTACAAGAAATTTATAGGGCGCCAAGAGGATCTTTGGAGTTTATGTATAAGTGCATGCAGAGAAATGCAATTTTGTCTGCTTTGATGTATATGATCCTTGGGCTGCTTTTGAGCTTTGTGTTTTCTTTTTCGTCTTTATTAACTAGTAAGGGTAAAAATTTTTAATAGATAAAAGTTTTGGTTTTCAAGGGATAATTAAATACTTGAATTAAGTGTGATTGTAGTTGAAGATAATAATGAAAATTTTTATGATAAAGAATTAGGATGGAAATATAAAAATTAAAATGTTTATTGTATTATCTAAAAGAACATACAACATTATTAATATGATTTAAATTGTATATAATTACTCCTCTAATTATAGTTTATAAAAATCTCTTTCCAGATAACTTAAAACTTCATAAAATAAATCTTATAAATAAAACTCACATACTAAATTAAAAACAACACCTAAATCCAAAAAAAAAAAATCAATAAACCTCCACTAATACCCTCACTTCACAAAAAAGCAAAGCCACAAAAAAAATTTTTACTAAAATATTCATTAAATTATTTCCTAAGATTCTGTGAAAGAGATCTACTTCCTCTTCTCCCATCAACATTTCCAAACCCAGAAGGTGCAGTTTCAGCAATCCTCTTCGTAATATTCCTAACCTTCTTACTCATTAAAAAGTCCATATCAATAATATTCGTAGATTTAATCTCCATAATATCAAATGGTTTATAATTAACCGATTTAACATCTTGAGTATTCTTAATAGCTTTACTAATAATATCCATTCTCTTATCATAAAGATTGATTCGATTATTAACAACTCCATAAGAAAACCTTGTAAACTGTATATCATCAAGTGCAAATTCATCAGTATACATTGATGAATATAATCTATTAACAATACTTTGTAAATTCGCTAAACAATTAGCATCATTTCTATTTCTTCCTAAAAGATTACTAAATTCCATAGAATTCCAATATGCTACAATTTGCATCCAAGTATCAGGACAATCAAGTACTTTAGGAAAATGTGTTAAAAATGAATCAGCGATATTTGGTAAAGTGAAATTCTTCCCAGCATTTCGAGAAAAAAGTTCAGCTAAATATTCACGATATAATCTGACAATACCTAATCCTTGTTTATTCATAACAGAAATTTCAGGTAAAGATTCAATAGCCCCTTGTTCAAGAATTGTACATTTTATTGGCAATTTTATGTTAAACTCAACTTGTGATGTAATTTTTAATAAACCTGTCATTTTAAGAGCATGTCGCCATCCTGAACGAAAAGTTCGAATATCATCTGGGTTTATGTTTTGTTCATTATCTGGGGTCCCACCATGGATTGAAATTTTATGTGAGGTTCGCATCATGAGTTCTCTATAGTCGATTTTAGCAAAACCACAGGACATTTCAATTGGAAGGTTATCTTTACAGAAGACGATAATAAACTCAAATATTAGGAAAATTTTCGACACATCCATTTCGTTACCGATTCTGCTGACGAAAACATTGAAGTCTTTGTCTGTTGGGATTTCAAAAGTCCACCGATCTTCAAGTTGTTCTCTCCAATTTGCCTCGATGAAAATTGAGTTTCCAATAAACTTTTGGGTCAGAGAGGACCAGTGAGTAATTCTTGCAAACCTTTTTAGTATACAGGCTCGTTGGACAATTGATCCATCAGGGATTGAAATCCCTGAAGCCATTATAAGATTTATATACCCACCATTGCTACATAAATTTTGCTTTAAATAAGTTAGAGAGTCTACTTTAGATTTAGTAGCAATAGGATTAACATCTCTAAAATGTAAACCAGAAGGATCTAATGTAGGGACTATATCTGAACTAGGTAGGATTCTTTTCATCTTATGTTGCTCCGATATAAACGATGGAAGAAAATGTGAAGGCATATTCTGGAACATCTTGAAAAAGTCCATCGGGCTAATTTTCCTTGATTTCCTAATATTAAACATAATCGAACTAGCTCTAGGATCTGCAAATACTTCAGGACTTGCCCCAGACATAAGTAAAACAAACTCATCAATATCAATTTTCCCATTTTTATCAGAATCAACATAACTTAATAAATGATTTAACTCTTCTTGAGTTACATCAGCTTTTGTGCTTTTCAATACCCCAAGTAACTGATCAGGGGTTAAATACCCATTTTTCATAATATCTGCATGTATAAATTTCTGCCTCATATCTTGCATTTCATCTTCTTGCCTAAGAATTTCTCTTTTTACCGTATCTTCTACAAAGTTCTTAAATTCTTCATATTCGATTTTCCCATTACGATTCTTGTCGATTTTTTCCATTATTTCTTTAATCTGATTTTGTGAAGGGAGTATACAATAAGCTTTAATTCCAAGAATAATTTCATTATAATCAATAGAACCATCTTTATCTCTATCAAGCATAGCAAAAATCTCTCTGACCTCTTCTTCAAACCTTTGTCCAAGATCAAGATTTGTAATTCTTCTTTCAAGACTTGCTTTATATCCTGGCATTTTTATTGCAAGTTCATTTATACTTAAAGTTTTACTATTGTTTGTATCAAGGATATCAAATGCTTCAACAAATTTTTGATCTGGTATTATACTACCCATTGATTTAAATGCTTCTATAAATTCATTCATTGATAAAACTCCATCATTGTCTATATCATATTTAGAAAACATTTCAATTGCTGTAACTTCTGCTCTTATAAGTTCATTATTTAGCATATCTATTAGATTTTGTGCTGCAGTTTTAGGTGTTGGAGGGAAAATTGGAGGTCTTTGTATAGATTCAGGTCGTGGGGGTGGTCTAACAATACCTTCCATACGATCTTGTAAATATTTTAAGTCTATAAATTGTGGATCTTGACCTCTACATTCTATAGCTATTGTATTTAAAATATTCATGTCTATACGGATTGTGCTTAATGATTTATAAAAAGCATCTTTATGGATTGAAGAATTTGAACCAAAAAGCTGGTTAAAGGTTATTTTTTGTTCACGAATAGCTTCTTTTAAAAGAAGATAAGGATCCATTTTTATTGATGGTTTTGTGCATTCTGATAATAAAGAATTTAAACGTGTTAAATCAACTTGATTACCTTGTAAAGATATGATATCACAAAGTTCGACTATTTCAGCTTCTCTCATTATCCTTTCGTCTCGTAATAATTTTATAAATGCAGCCTTAGGGAATGGTCCTGAGTCACGACCTAGGAGCTTAGCCAGGTTGATTCTGTTAACATTAAGAAAGTCATAAAGGATTTTTACTGGCCCTGAAAATTGGTTTGGAGTTTTCATTATTCCTCGTGGAGATGATTGTCTAAAATCCCTAGAATCAAGCATAGGCTTATTAGGCACACTCAAATAATTACCTTGCTCATTTCTTACAGGTTCTCTAAAAGGCTGGGTCCCAGAAGGTAATACCTGTTCAACTCTAACCCCAGAAAGTGCATCTAAAAGTGTAGGTCTTTGCACATACCCTTTCCCACAATCAAGTAATAAACATAAATCATTAAGAACATCATCATCAGACGGAATCTGTAAATCTATTTTAACCATAAGTTTTATATCATCAAAAGAAATCGACTGTGTAAATTTCTTTTCTATATAAATCGTAACTGTAACTTTTTTAATATTTACAATAGTTGATGATATATAATCTAAACATTGATATAATGTTTCAAGATCATCTCTTGTTAAAACTCTAAACCTTAAATTTGTTGTTTGAAGGGGTTGATTAGGTCTTGGATTTGTATCTATTCTTCCTAAAGCTTTTAAAGCATAATCAAAATCCTTTAAACTAATCGATTCACGTGTTGGATCTTTAAAGTAGTTTATAAGCCTTTGAGACTGAGTTGCAGCAGGGTCAATACCAAGTTTATATAAAGCGTTTCTGAATTCTTGTAAAGCTATCGACCCATCTCTTTCAATATTATACCTTCTGAAATAAGCTTGTGAATCAGATTTATAATCGTTTAAACTTTGCAAAATACTAGAAAAAATCGGAACTGCCCATGAAATTGCATTTAAATCGACCTTAGGTGCATCTTTCATAACCCTTCTGACGAAATCTGCAATATAAATTCTCCCATTTCTAGTTTTGTCGATATCAGAAAACACACTTCGATATTCATGATCAGTAAGATTTAATCTAATACTTTTAAGAGCATTTTCCATTTCAAACATAGTAACTTGTCTATCTCTATCAGTATCATATTTTGATAATACATCAAGTAAATCAATTTTATTATTATCAAGGAAATTGTATATTTTACTGAAAATCAAGTTCGCTGAATCATCAATTCCATTGACAAGTCTTATAAAATGTTCTATTGAAGATCTACCATCTGAAGTTTTTTCTAGTAATTCCCAGACAACTTCAACTTCAACTGTTGTTAGAGGTGTCCCTGCATGATAAAGAGCTTGAGAGAAATTACTTCGGGTTAAATGCTGATCTTTTTCATAGTCGAAATCTCTAAATATTGATATTGGGTCTATACGACCTTCTTGCCATCTTCGTCTCATACGTTCGAAAATAGCTGAAGGTGATGGTCTTGGATCAGGAAATCTTTCTCTGATACCTATACGATCAGCAAGATCTTTTACGCTAAGTCTACCATCAGGAGATTTTGTCAGATTGTTGTCGTGGATCATCATAGCGATTTCTTCAGCAGATAATGGCATTCTTAGTCCTTCTAAAACTTTTCTTATTATGTTTGGAGGTAGGAAATAATCATTTTTTATAGTCTCATCAAAAGCTTTGACAAATGACATTTTACTAGTTTGCAAGAATTCCCTTACTTTCATATTTACCAGTTCTATTCCCCCAAGTTCGATTTTTTTAATGAAATCTTGGTAAAATATTTTATTACTTCTTCTTGGATCTAAAGAGTCAGCTAGTAACCTTAAATCTATAGGTGTACAGTCTGGTTGAATTTGTTTAATACATTCAAGGAAGTCTGATACAATTAAAAACCCTTGCATATCTAAATCTTTTGAAGAGAAAATCCCTTGCAAATCGATTCTTTTTTCATTTGTTGCTCTTCTAATAAGATAATAAAGTTTATCAAGTTTTCTTTCATTTTCTAAGAATTCTGGGAAGAGTTTTTCGAAATTAGTTAATGAAATCTGACCATCTTGGGTTGGCATAAGTTCATCAACTAATTTTTGCATGTTTTGATATGGGATATTTACTCTTATATCCCTTAAGGCTTCTGAAAACTCATTTATTGATACTGAGTTGCTATGATCACGGTCAAAACGTGTGAAAAGTTCTTTTAGTTTCATGTTATTACCTTTAACATAACGCTGGATATCATCTAAATAACGTTGGGCCCAATGAGGTTCTTTGGGTTGTATTGGCTTTCCTGCAGTTTTTGGAGCAGTATATTTTGGCTTGATTTTGTTGAAAAGCTCTTCATAATTTATAAGATTGGTTTTGGTACGGTCGAGTTCTGACCATATGAAATCTAAATCTTCTTCTGCTATGCCAATTGAATTAGAAACGAAAATTTCCTTCAAATTAGACTTCGATATCATCTTATCTCCATAAGTGTCAAAGCTCCTTAAATTTTCAAAAAAGTTCATATTTTTTGACTGTATCTCTTTTTTAAGTCTCTTATAAATATCAAAATTCTTTTTTCCTTTATTGGATTTAAGTTTCTTCAAAAATTTCTTATACAAAATTTTCCCATCTTTTCCTTTCTTCAGTGATTCCATAAGTTTTGTATAATCAGTACTCTTCAAATTCCCCCCAAGTGAAGAAAATGCTTCAAAAAACATTTTGGGTGTTAAAGCTCCATCATTGTTAACATCATATTTTTGAAATATCTCATTAGCTTTAATCATTTTTTCAGTACATACTTTTCTTATTTGCTCATATATTTTCGATACCTCATCTACCAAAGGAAGCCTATCAATAAGATCTTCATATGAAAATCTATTATCTCTAGTCCTATGAAGTGGGTTTTCCAATACTAATTTCATGCTTTCTTCACGAGTCAAAGGGAGTTTCATAATCCCAAAAGCTTCTAAAAACTGATCAAAATGAATACATTTGTCATTTATATAGTCTAGATTACTGAAAACTTCAAATATATCTATTTTGTTTTTCTTAACATAATCAGCAACTTTTTTATTCAGTTCTTCAATTTCTTCTATTAAAATCCTTCCAATAAACTCATGATATAAAATCCTCCCATCATGATTTATATCAAGATAACGAGCTATATCTTCAAGATCATACCTACTAAATCTTGGGTACATCTGTCCTACTTCTCTTTCAAATTCCTCATAACTCAAATAATTATTCTTATCTCTATCCGCTGCAGCAAAAAGTCTTCTTAAATCAATCCTATCTCTTTTAATCACATCCCTAAACTCCTCAAGTTTAGCTTCAATTCTTTCATCAACATCTCTTTTCCCTAATATTTTCTCAAACTCAGTCAAAGACACCCTTCCATCTCTATTTGAATCTAATTCTTCCATAAAATTCTGAAGCTCTTTTTGGGAAATTTTCACACCCATTGATTCTAAAGCTTTAGCAAATTCAAAAGTTGTCAATGAATTAGACCTATCAAGATCAAATTCTTGAAAAATCTGTTTAGTAGTAAGTTGTTTACGTGAAGCAAAATCTTGAATTACTTGTATATAAGACTTAGCCCAATGTTGTTTTGGTCCACGTAAAGGTCTTCTGGTATATGCAGGAGAAATGCTTCTATATCCAAAATCTTCAGATGTTTTTGAGGTTAGGTTTCTTGAATCAAAAACATCACGTCTTTGATAAGGGTCATCACGATTTCTTGAGGTACTTCTTCTATCTTCAAGTTCACGACGTTCAGCTTCCCTTTTCCATTCTCTTGGATCTTTAATAAATCCTTTATCTTGTCCATATTCTCTACTCCGATCTCTAGTAAATTCTCTATCTCTATCATCATATTCTCTACTTTTATCCCTTAGGAACTCCCTGTCTCTATCATCATATTCTCTACTTTTATCCCTTTTAAACTCCCTGTCTCTATCATAATTCTTATCTTCAAATTCTCTACTTCTATCTTTATACAAATCCCTATCATAGCCTTTATCCCCAAATTCTCTACTTCTATCTCTATAAAAATCACGATCTCTATCATTACCTTTATCACCAAAATCCCTGCTCCTATCTCTATTTAAATCCTTATCAAAACTTCTTTCATTTCTAGTATAATCTCTAGGATCTCTTTCAAAATTACTCTCATCTCTTATATAATCCCTTATTAAATCTTGGTTATATTTTTTTTCTTCATATCCTGGCCTTTCTCTATATCCTAAATTATCAGTTCTTGGATCTCTATCAAATCTCCTTTCATCAAAATTTCGTCTTCTATCATAAGGTTCACCTGCATCATATACTTTTTGTACAAATTCCTTATAATTTATTTTCCCTATATCATCAGCATCCATTCCTGAACATAATTTTTTCAACTCTTCCTTATCAACATCTAAACTTGCTTTTCTTAAAACATCAAAAAGTTCCATAAACCCTATCATCCCTGAAGGTTCATTATAAAGCATAGAAAAATTCACCCCTCTAGCTTCAACCTGCCTTTTTAACTTAGATAAAAACCTTTCAGCAAAAGAAATATATATAATTCCATCATGAATTTTAGCTATAAACCCAGGGTATTTTATCGACCCACTATTTGTATTATCCAAATCATTTTCTAATATTTTCATATTAGCCATACTAATCCCTCTATCAGTTATGTCATCTATGATTTTATAAAAACTCTCTACTGATATACGATTTGTCCCATATTTATCATATTGTTCAGATATAAATTTATCAATATTGATTTTTTTCCCAATGACACATTCTGCTATTTTTTGATAAATCCCTTCAATTATCTTGACTTCTATACGTCTTGCTGTATTTAGTGATCTTTTATCAGTAATTTCAAGTTTTATTTGTAGTAAAGATGCTAAACTGGCAACTGAAACTTTTTGCATTTTTTGGTTTGTGATTCCTAAATTTTTTATATCTGGATTCAACATCATCATAAGTTCACTTACTCGAGATATATCAACATCTCTATTTATTTTTGCTAGACCTTCAGCGAATTCAGCACGGTATATATCGTTTCCATTTACAGAAAAAACTTCTTCAATCCTTTTGCCTGTGTTTCTGAAATAAGCTTTGAGTTCTTCGATTAGATTATCTAATTGTGAGGTATTGTTTTCTATAAGCGTAATGATATCTTTGACAAATATTCGGTCACCTTTACGGATTTCGTTACCAAGACGCAATTTATCATTATCGGTTATATTAAATGTCATATCGTCTAATGCTTGAGATAACTCAGCCATGGTTAATCTTCCAGTTTCATCAGCATTATAACTCATAAATAGTTTTTCTAAAGGGATTTGTTGTTTTATTTTATAGTCTCTTATCTGTTTTATCCATTTTTCTGCCCAGTGAGGTTTATCTCCTTGTACAGGTTCATTAGTTTTTATATTTTGGGCTTGCTGAAGGGAGAAATATGCCATTAAATCTGCCATAGTCGCATAGTTTTTCCCTTGACCCATGTCATCAATGATATGCTCCACATCATTTTCTGTAAAATTCAAACCCATAAAATTAATCCCTTCATTTAAATCCCCCATGGTAAAAATATTATCTTGTCTTTCTGGGTCGTATCTACTTTTAAACACATCTTTTGGATGTTTGCCTCTCATAGCCCTTAAAATTTTTTGTTTATTCAGCTTATCTCTTTTATCAATAACCCCGATACTCTTATCAAATTTCGTCATGAACTCCATAAACGTCACTCTTCCATCATGATTAGCATCAAGTTCATTATATAATTTTTCTATATCAATTTCACTTAATCCAAGTCCAAGATAAGCGAGCATTTTAGAGAATTCAGGTTTGTTTAAAGAGTTATTCCTGTCATAATCATAATTTCTGAAAAAGTCTTGAAGATTAAGTCCACGGTTTTTTAAAAAAACATTGATTTTCCTAAAAAACTCATGACTGACTGTGGTTTGGACTAAATCTACAGACATGCCTAGTTTATCAGCGAATTCAGTTACTGAAACAGAGCCATCATGATCTTTATCGAGGTCTTGGATTATTAAAGTGATTTCTGAAGAAGTTAAACTTGATATACCCATTTGACTTAAAGCTTGACTGAACTCATATGGACCTAAGTTCCCATCGCCGTTTTTATCGAATTTTGCAAATACTGCTGTTAGAGTTTGACGACTAGATCGAATAAAAGACTTGATTTTTTCATAGACTGCAGTCATATCAAGAGGTGCTTTAGGCTTTGGTAATCTTTGAATTAAATATCTTAAGTCTAATAGTCCATCTTTATTCTTTGGGATTTCCTCACAGAAAGTTTGCATTTCTATTGGACTCATATAGAACCCGATTTTATTTAAAACACTTAGAAAATCGTCTTTTGTTATCAACTTACTATCTCTTGGGTCTATTTCTTGAATTTTAGCTTCGATATTTATAAGTTTGTCATTAGAATACTTTTCCATCCTTTTGACAATCTCATCATAAGTTTTTTTCTTCCCGACATAATCATCTAGAATATTAAGAAATCTCTGAAATACTACAAGACCTTCATGTCTTGGGTCAAACTCATCAGCTAGTAAAGTTATTTCCTGAGGATTAAGTCTTGAATTCAAACTCATAACACAAGTTATAAATTCCGCTAATCTCATTTGTCCAGTCCTTTGCAAATCGTTTCTTCTAAAAATTTCTTCATAATTAATGTTCTTAGTAAAAACAACCTCAGCTAAAATCCTGTACATTTTTTCTCTCCATGCAGGGTCAATTTTCCTAGCTATTTCTGGCCCACCAATCCTATAATCAGGATTTCGAACTTTTTTACAGAATTCAACATAATAAATATAGTTGTTTTTGAAAAAATCAAAAATATCAGCAATTACTTCGATTTCTTCAGCACTTGCTATACCTGCTTTGACTAAACCCCATTTAGCCCCGACTATACTTATGAAGTCTCTTTTGATAACAACGTATTTTACTTCTGGATCAGCTTCTCTAAATGGTAAATCTGGGTCGATTCCGTTTTGGACAAGAAAAACTGAGGCGTCTTGGATTATTTTATCGTAAGGGTGTTTAGAAAGGGTAAGCTCAGCGTTGTCTAAATGGTTTCTGTTTGGCGGCATGATTTCAATAGGAGCATTTTCATCTGGTCGTCTTTGAGGTGGGAGATTTTTATTCAGTGAGTTGTAAAAATTATAACTATTTGTAGAAGCTGCATCAAAAGTTGGACGTTGTTGTGGCTGAGGACCTCTTAAATGAGGATCTTGTCTATAAGGATCATTTCTTGGAGGTCCTTGATAACCAGGAGGACCTGGTGGACCTGGATATCTTTGATTATATCCTTGAGCATTTGGATCTGGTCTTTGATAATCAGGAGGGCCTTGGAATCTTTGACTTTGTCCACGACTAGGCATTTCTCTATTTTGATAAGAATCTTGATAGTTTGGATCTGGACCTTGTCTTTGATATGATCCTTGGTTATAATCTTGTCTAGTATCATATTGTGGTGGGTTATATTGAGGATTAGGACCTTGACCGAAAGATGGAGGAGGAGGGTAGTCTCTATCATACTGATTATAAGGTTGAGAAAAATTATTTTGACTCTCTCTAGGAGGGAACGCATTACTAACTTCTCTTGGAGGTTCTCTTCCTTCATTAACTCGATTTGGCCTATAAAAATTATCTTCAGTTCTTAGATCATAGTTGCCATTGAAACTACCTTGCCTTGGAGGATTTTGAAAATTCTGACTTTCTCGAGGGTAGTTTGAGCGATTATCTGGTCCTGGTCCTCCTCTCCCATAGCCACTTCTATCAGCATATGGATCACGGTCTGGGTAATTTGATCGATTCCAGTCATTACCTGGCTGGTAGTCTTGATTGTAATACCTGCTATCTTGCATTTTATATTTTATTTAAACCATTATTTAAGTAATATGATTAAGAGTTTTGGCAAAGTTAAGGATATTGGTAGATCAAGTAGAAGGATTTATGTTATTTTGTTAATAGAGAGTTTGGAGTTATAGCTTTAGAATTATATGGGTCGATATTGTATTTTATATAAAAATTAGAAATTTTCGTAAGCGGCGATTCGTTTTGAGAGAAAAATACAAGGTGTTGCGATTTCTATGGTTTTTTAGTTGATTTTTAGGCAAATTCTATTATAAGTTGATTCTTAGAAGAATTTAATATTTAGATTATAAGATAAAGGATGATTTTATTACCTATAATCATATGCATGATATATGATAAAATGATATTAAAATATTAGTAAATCTATTGAAAAGTATAAACTTTAGAGATACAAGTTGGAAATTAAGTAGAAAATAAGCATATTTATTATGTATCTGACTTATATTTCCAGTATCATCACTTTTTTCAGCATTTTTTCCATTTAAAACTATAATTATATGTAAAATACTTCGTCACCAAACTCAACCTCTAAACAAAACACCTCTATACCCTGGGTGTTTATATAAAGAAAATGATCTCTTAACTGCTGAAGTGGGACATTAAACTCATCCTGTGAAGTTTTGGACTGAAATATAATCGCATAATCATAGCTCTTATTTCTTATCCTATAATGAATTTGTTCAGGAGATTTAGAAAGCCCATATATAACAGTACTTAAAACCCCATCAGCAATATTCAAACAAAATGCATAAGCTTTTTCTTCTGAATTTACATATCTTTTATATATGCATTTAAGACTATATTGAAATTCCTCAGCTTTCACTTCAATTTTTATGTCGTTCGATATAAAGAAAGGACCTTCAAAAGAATGAAATGATAAAAAGTGACTAATAATATCAATAGATGAAAAATCGCAAAAATTGCAATTTATAGTTGAAGATACACAGGTTGGACATACTGAGGTTTTTTTACAGCATTTTGTGCAGATTATATGGCCTTTCATGCAATTCCACACAGGAGAGTTAAGCACATTAGAACAGCTTGGACAAACATTTTTATTCATTTTTATATGGGAATGCTTTAAATTTAGGTAGGATTAGATGAAGATTGAGAATTTTATTAACGAATTATAAAGGTTTTGGATTATGTAGATTTGGTTTACAGGCTATGCTTTATGAGGATTGCAATTTTTTTTTTTAGAAATAAGAGAGAAAGTTTATAAGTTTTTTTAATGTATTTGTTGCTTTTATTATGAGAAGATAAGTTTTTATATGTGTTTATGAATATGATTATTTGTATTTGTGTATATAAATTATGATATATTATTCTTGGGGCAGTCATTTCTTTTTTTTTTTCAAGCGTATTTTCTTATATTTATTAACCCTCATAATCTCATGTATGTTAATTGCATTACCTCAAGTATTACTACTACTATAATTTAGTAGTCTTCATAACTATTTCACCCTTTTTTCCAATACCTTTAAGCATTAAAATCCTAATTGTTTCCTTTTGGCCATTGTCATAAAAACTTGCAATGAGAATATAACTTTATAGCCTCTATAATTTCTCAAATCTTCTTCTTAAAATCTTTATCAACTAATAATATAATATATTCAAAAAACTAAATTAAAATTTCCAATTATAATATACTACAAAATATCCATCTTATATACACATTTGCCCTTCTAACATTTTTCACTATATTACTAGGGTTTTTTCCATTAAGTAAAACCAAAAAAAAACTTTATGAAATTTCTGTCTGAGCGGCATCTCTTTTTACCCAGTAGCTTAGCGTATATTAAAAAAATATTCCAATGATATCACTGACAATGATATAAAGGCAATTAAAAAACTATAAAAAAAATACCCAAAAGCATGTTTTTGATGATATTTTTGGAAAATTCTCCCTTTTCCCATTGATATTCACATCTTTAGTTCAAGTATTTGTCCTTAAGTATTTCTAGCATTTCTGTATTAGTTTTATAGTATTAATCTTGAGTTTTAGAAGTTTTATATGAATTTGATTACACCTACTCATATTGTATACAATGCTTTAATTCTATTATCTGAAGTGAAACTTTTTTCCCGTTGATTGGAGTTTCTGTATTTTATATCTAGATCTATTTAGCTGTAGGATTTTCGCTACAAAATCAAATTTCTTATATGAAATAACCATATAAAAGGCCAAACTAATCTAAATTTCAAAAAAAAACTAGTTATTTTATTAGCCTTTTGTTTTAAATTCATACCTTTGGATATTTACTTTAAGGAAATTTTATATTGGGTTTCTTATAATATTTAAGGCCAAAGTTTTTATTTAAGATTTACAGACTTAATTTACTTTCAGGTAATGACCTGAATCCTTTTTCCACTGTCTTTTAATACCCCAGCTTCTTCGATATATAAAGGTAGGTACTCACATTTTGCTTCAGGTTTACGTGATCTTGTCACTTTGGTTGTGCTTTTATCTGTCACATCAGCATCAGTTGTAATGTTTTCAATCTGCTTTGTATGTGAGACCTCGTCTTGGTCACTGAAAATGGTATGGACAAATGAATCTGATTTCGAGTCTAAATCATTGCAGTATCTGCTGGCGTTACCTAGACAACACGTAATACAAAACATTATATTCCATTTTCAATTATTTTTACCTGTATCTTTTATTATATTATAATTAAGTTAAAATTTAGGTAATTTCTAAGCTAATGTCATATGCAATAATGAGTAGAAAATATTATTGTTTGATTGGAAAATATTAATAAGATAGGAGAAGGCTTAAAGGATTAGGTGGGATGTTTGAGGATTATATTGAAAGTAATTTTATGATAGGAAGATTGTATTATGTTTAATGATAGGAAAGGAATTAGTTATGTTTTTTATTTAGGATTAGATAGTTTAAGATAGTTGAAGTTGAGGATTAGGTTTTAGAAAAAGGATTTTATTTTGGATATTTGAAGAAAAAGATTATTTTTGATAGATAGGACTAAAATATTTATATCAAAATTTTTGTTTAAATGGGGATTTAACATCGTAGAATAAATAAATCAAATTCAGTAAGGCATTGAATAATATTAAAATCTCTTAACACTCCTAGAAAGCTCTAGTCACCAGAGAAAAATAATATTTACTTAAACTAAAATATTTAGCAATCTAAAAAGTATCAATAAGCATAAAAATTATATTTAGATTATTAAGTATAGCACACAAAAAAATAGGATTATTAAGTTGCAACCTCAGTAAACTCTAGATTCATCTCTAAATTGATAATAAAAATTATAAATTAAACTCAATATATTATAGTAGCAATAAGCATAAATCATTAACAAATATATCTAAACTCTAGCCAAACTTCTCTTTTATATCGTCCAAATCAATCATCGAAGAATTTTACATTAAAAGTAGATTTAAATATGAGTTAAGATTTCATAATGCAACCTAATTCTATTTTATTTTACTTGAGTGAGTCTATGTGCAGTCTCGATGTAAATACAACAATAAAACTATCAAGCAAATCTCCACATGTGCCAATAACAGGTAAAAAAATAATATCATCAATTCAAGTCCCAATCAACGTCAAGGAAAGTTCTCCTCCGAATAAAATATACATAAAAAAACAAACACAAGATAAAGGCCCATCACCTCGAAAAACCCCAAGAAATACAAGTTGTCTTCGTTCATCATCAGCCAAAAGGCAAATCAAAGAAAACAAAAGTTCTTCTAAAAAATCAGGAGCATTACGGAAATCCTTTATCCAAATCCCTTCAAAGCCCAAACCCGAAAAACCCCCAAAACAAGTAAAAGTCCCTCAAATCGACATAATAAAGCAAGAAAATCCTTACTCCTCCCAGACAACTCTTCGTCCAAAACTCCGGCAAATAATCAAAAAAACTTTGAAAAAAGAAAAAATCAAGAAAATCCGCACTGCTAAAGAAAAAAGAGGAATCGCTGAAATGAAAGTGCTGAAAAAACAAGAAATATCTAATCAAAACATTCAAATAAGATATGAAAATGCTAAATGCAAAAAAATCAAATTGAAACATAAATACTGCTGGGGTGCTGATCAAAGTAGACTTAAAGATCCACAAGTATTAAAAGATAATACATCAAAGAGCTCAGCAAGAAAATCTAGGTCAACAGAAAGGGTAAGAACAGGATTAGATGCTATAAAAGAAATACAGATTGAACTTGGACATGTACATTTGAGGTCTAGAACTTTAAGTCAAAAATCAGAAGATCGCCGTGGGATATCGAAGAACAAGGATGAAAATAAAGATTTTAAAGGTCAAGAAATTAGTCAAGGGTTGAAAATAAAGCATCAACCTAATCCTAAAGTTATTGAGTTTATGAAGAAAAAAGATATTACGAGGAAGGAGAAAATTTTGTATGAAGATCTACAGAAATATGCTGAGGATTCAAGAAAACAGACACAATTGGATAATTTGGAGGTTTTGAGGAAAGCGATGAGGCCAAAGCTTAAAGGTAAGAAAATTAAAAAGAAACATGGGAAAGGGAAAAGGTATAGACGTGAAGGTAGTAGAGTGGTTCATACTGAGGAAAATGCAAATGATAGCAAAAATATAAAACTTGTATATGATGCAAAATCATATGAAGATCAGTCTAATGAATGCACATCACGTATGCCCGGGTCTTTCAGAGACAATCGTAATTCAAGCAGAGAGAAAATCGGCAAATTAGTCCTCTCAGAAAGGAAAACTGAAAAAAAACCTATATTAAAAATCTCAAAAGCTAATGATCCTGAAACAAAAGCTGCTATAAAAATTCAATCGCATATAAGAAGATTCCTAGTACAAAGAAGACTTGAAAGAGATCTTGAGTATTCATCAGCTGATGAGCAAGTAAAGGATATATTGACGAAAGTTTCTCAGCATGATAAAAGTTCATCAATAAGTTCTCAAGAAAACTCATATGATAATAAAAAAAAAACTATAAAAAACCTGAAAATTGATATACCGTCAAGTAGCCAAAGTAGAAAAAGCTTATCTTCTAGTGTAAAATCAATACATGAAGACTCTTTTTCAGGGCAAAATATAAGCCTGCTTCATGAAATCGAAGAAAGTAAAATCAAGTACCAAGAAAAACTTAAACAACAACTTATAACCAAAGAAGCACAAATACAAAGCTTGGAGTATCTAAAAAACAAAGAAATCCAAGACATTAAAATAATTACAGAAAGGATGGGAAAAGATGAGGAACTAAGCGAAATTATAAGCAAAATCATAGACCAGCGATATAGTCAGCTTTCTGCATTATTAGAAGAAAATGTAAGAAAATCAGAAAAAGAGCTCATAAGCTATATGGACACAGAAGAACGTGAAGAGTTCGAAAGCGAACTTATGGAAAAATGCCAAAAACTAACTCAAAAATTCCAAAACGAATCTAAAGTTGTCGATGACCTTATAGAAAGTTTTGTAGTAAAAAATGAAAGAGAAAACGAAAACACTTTAGAAGACAGGCCGGCTATATATAAACCGAAATCTAAAAATCCTATACAAATCCATGAAATTATTACAGAAAACTATGATAAAGAAAACCTTCCACAGAATATTTCAATATTATCCCCATTACCAAGAGACTCAACTTTAATTCAAGAATCAACAATAAAGCATTTTTCAAGTGATGATGAACCTCATGATAGCACAAATATATTTGCTGAAGACTTTCAGATGTCAACTCCTTCATCATCAAGGTCTGGCTATGAAATACGTAAATTAAACAGTTTGTCGCCGAATAATGAAATCAATCATATACAAAATTTTATTAAAAATGAAAACCCTATAGATTCTTCAAAACAAGTGTCAAGATTTGCTAAACATACTGAAATATCGAAAGGGAATGAAATACTTATTGAAGAAATATCGTTAGAAGTTTCTGATTCAAATCCTCATGATAGCTCATTGATAGAACATCTTCATTCAGAAAGTCCTTCTTTAACACCAGATACTAGTATAAGAATGCTTCAAACTGGTGGAGGATATGATCTTTATCCAAACCTTTCAAGATTCCAAACCTATCTTGATTCTTGTGATGAAAATTTAAACTTACCTTATCAACCTAATACTCATTTTAATGGCTTTGATCCTTCTGAGTACTACCCAGAACGTCCTTCAGCTCCACTTAATTATTTAGATAGTGAATCTCCATGTGCAGATCAGTTTTCTACATATAAGATGTCTCCTGGGATAGGAAGCCAAAATGAAAATGATATCCAACAAGAATTATATAATGATATTCAAGGACTTAATATCCAATATGAAGTCACTCCAGAACTTGTTGTCAATTTAGCGGATATGATTTTTAACCAATTACTAGACGAAAGCACAAGAAACTCGCATTTCAAAGAAATCTCCCAAACAAAACTCACCAATACTACTCCTATACCAATCCTAAATCCATACCCTGAGCAAAAAATCCAAATCCAAACCGATCCAGCTTCCGTCAAATCATACCTAATCGAGATTTTCAAAAACTCCAACTTCCAAGAAATCCATAAAAACCTCCAATACCCTCTTAAACAAAACCCTCTAAAAGTTTTAGAAAAACTACAAGAACTTGAAATAGGCAATTTCATCGAAACTAGCTGGATAACATTTTCAGACATATTAAATCTTAACACATATCTTCATATTGAAAGTATTAGAGAAGAATTCCGTGAAGATTATTTATCATTAAACATTCTTCCACATATAAAAAAATATCTAACAGAAGCTGAACATATTCATAATAAATTGATTTTTGATTCTGCTAATGAAGCTTTACAAAAATATCGACCATATGGGTTAAAAGGTTATCCAATGCCATGGAGTTTAGATTGTAGGTGTATAAATAAAAATCAAGATATAGAAAAAATTATACAATTAGTTATAAATGAAGTTTATGAATGGAGTACTTTGCAGATAGGAATGTTAGGTAGAGAAGATTTTTTGATGTCTAATGGGTATATTGATGATGAACTTTTACAACAGATTAGAGAGGAAAGATTGGCTAGTGTATTAACTGAGGATATTGTGAAGAAAGATAAGTTGTGGGTTGATTATGAATTTGAAGAAGCGCAAGTGAAATTAGACTTGGCTGATATGATTTTGGAAATTTTTGCGGAGGAAATGGTTGAGATATTAGGCTACGAATAATAATAAGTTTTTTTTTAGATTGGATTTATATGGATTATTTTGTGGGTTAATATAAGATTTTTTATAGGTGCTTTTTAGTGAGGAATTTTGAGGTTTGGTGGATTTTTTATGTCATGGAAATTTTCAAGGTTGGAAGCTAGGTAGAGGAGAGGAGAGGATTTAAATGGTTTTAGAGGAGGAGGGTTTATTTTGGTATTGGATGAGGAGAGATATATTTTGTGTGATTGATGTGATGAATTATATTAAGATCTTTAGAATTATATTATGAGCACAACTGAAAAAATATTGGAAGAATTAAATGAGTGCCGGACCAATCCTTCCGCGTATTCTCAGAAACTTTCAAAAATCCTAAAGTACTACCGAGGTAAGATCTTTGCCCGCCCAGGTTATGAAGCTATAGAAACCGAAGAAGGTTCAAGAAACACTTTAGCTTGTATAAACTATCTAAAAACCGTCATGCCTATTGAGCCTCTTCACTGGAGTCATTCTTTAACTTTAGCAGCTCAAATGCATGCTGATGATATAGGCCTTTCTGGACGTATGAGCCATATTGGCCAAGATGGTTCAGAACCTTGTGACCGTATTGAAAGGTTTTGTCAATGGTCAGGACATTTAGGTGAAAATATAGACTATGGCAATGCAGATTCTGAAGATATAGTTGTAAGTTTGCTTATTGATGATGGGGTATTAGCAAGAGGTCAACGTCTAAATATCATGAAAAAGGAACATAAATATGTTGGTATTGGTTTCGGGTATCATTCTGAATATCAATACGTATGTGTTATTCTCTTTACTGAACTTGTAATTGAAAATTCAATAACAAACACTTCATCACTAGGTTCAGCCAAAAAAATGAAAAAATCAGAGTATGTAAAAGTTAAAGAAATAACTGAAGAACAAAGCAAACTAGCAGCTAGTAAAAAAATCTCTAAAGCCAAAGACATAAACACATTGAATTCGAAATCTAAAGAACCAATTTGCAAACAAAAATTTAACTTATCTGAACTAAGTAAAGATGAAATTATTGAAATAAAAGAGTTTTTTGATAAGCTAGATTTTGAGTCTTCTGGGACTATTTCTGTAACTGAGATAAAGTATTTGTTAGAAAAACAGGAACCTGAGTTGAGTAATTCAAGTATGCTTCAAATTCTAGGGAATCTTGATGCTAAAGATATTGGAGCATTGGATTTTGATGGGTTTATAAGTATGATGGCAGAAAAAGTTTTTAATAAAAAAGTTTCAAGTCAAACAACCTTTACTGAAATTTCCAATTTAAAAAACCCTATTCATATTATCCACAAAAGAAATTTACAATTAACCCAAAATATTATAACTGAACTTAAAGATGTTTTTGACCTTGCAGACGCTAATAACTCAGGTTATGTTGACTTAGAATCTATAAAAACAGCTCTTAAAAGCAGGGAACAAGAAATTTATAATACGGAAATTCTTGAAATAATATATGGACTTGATCAATCACAGAATTCTAAACTTTCATTTGAAGAATTCATAGAATTAATATCAAATAGTAGCGAAACATCCAATTCTGAATCAAAAAATCAAGAAGATTTAGTTAAAGAAGAAAGTGATACTGGGTTTATAAGTACGATTTTTAAAGATACAGACAGTTCTTTAATAGAATTTGATGGGATTTCTAGGATAAGTAAGATACAAAAAGGCCAAATGAGTTCTTATGAATCATATTTTAAAAAGAGTAAAGCTGAGGAAAGTATGAGGAAAGAGGTTAAAGGGTTTGATCCTAAGGAATATGAGAAGAAAGGGATTTCGAAAGATCAGGTATTGGAGATTAAAAAAGCTTTTGATCTTTTTGATGTTGATAGAAAAGGGATTATCGATACTGAGGAATTGAGAGATGCTATGGAAGACCAAGGATTTAAAAGAAAAAACCCAACAGTTTTTAAGCTGTTTTGCCAGCTGGACTTGGAAAAAAAAGAGAAAATCGATTTTATGACTTTTTTTGACATGCTAACAGAAAGAGACGAAGCTAGTTCAGAAGATGAGATAAAAAAATTCTTTGATCTTTTCGACAGAGAAGGGCTTGGGTATATTGAAATTAAGAATTTAAAAAATGTTGTAAAGGACTTAGGAGAAAGTCTTGATGATGAAGATATCGTTGATCTTATTAGAAAAAGCGATTTAGATGGTGACGGCAAAGTGACATATCAAGATTTTTATAATATCATGAGTAAAACGGTTTAAAGGAATCATAATTATACTAAATCAATTCGGGCCTTTCAAAGACTCGTTTTCTGTAATCGACGCCACTTGTTTAATCACCGATTTCTGTTCTTTCAGATCCTTAAACCCATCAATCGACACAAGATTTTCCGAACTACAAAAGCTCATATTTTGTAAATCTTTAATATCTTTAAACGGCTCATGTATATAATTTTCCGGTATTTCCTCATCTTCATTAAATTCTGACACTGAACTAACTTCTCTCATACCAAAACCTTCTCCAGCAAATCTCAAATTCATAATTTCCATAAGTTTTTGATTAACAACAACATTCATAGCATTAGCTTTTTTTTTATTTTTTATCTCATCAATCCTTTTTATATCATCATCAGGATTATTTTTTCCTTGGATATTAGGATCTTTAGGGCATTTATGAGCCTTATGACCAATTTCTTTACAGCTTGAACATTTCATATTAGCGTATTTTAATTTATCATCATCTTTTTCTTGTTCGATTCCTTCATCTTCTTCTTTTACTATATGTTTAGAACTTTGGCATCCAGTAGCTTCTTTGCTTTTTTTCCCACAACACCAATAGATATTCATTTCTCGGCTGTATTCCCCAGTGTGAATTTTACAGGACCAGTTATAATTTTCTTTTTCTGTAAAGGTTTTACGACATTTTATACAAGTTTTTTCTTCATTTTCTCCATATTGTTTGCCTCTTTGTTTCCATTGTTTGAGCTTTTGTCGCATTTTTTCGTAGGATTCAGTTAGGTCTTTATAGTTTTTTTCTAAACTAGAAAGTTTTACCCGATATTCTTCTCTTTGTTCTACAGTACTTGATAATTCTTTTTGTAATTTCGTTATATGCTCTTTACTTGCTGTGAGGAGTTTATCCCTTTGTGCTTTGATTTCTTCAGTTAAAGCTTCAATTTCTAAATATTGGGATTTAAGTTCATCTCTACGGCTTAAAGATGAGGATAAATTCGAACTTAGATTGTTACAAAAATGAGTCAGATGCTGCAAAGAACAAATCAAAATATCCAATTCCTCATTTAACTTCTCTTCAACATACTTCCTACAAGGAAGCTTATCTAATTCTTCATATAACCCCCCAAGTCTTTCTGCCATAATATCATTTTCCATCTTAAGTAGTTCATTCCCATGCTCCAGTTCAGTTGCTGTATTTTTTCTCTTATCATTCAAAGCTTTTTCTTCATGTAACAAAGTTGTCAATATTTTATTTTCCATCTCACACTCATAAAACATCTTCCTATATTCACTAAGCTGACTTACAATAAAATATCCTTTCAAATCAGTATTTTGTTGAACTTTAATTGAGTCTTGAAATGAATTATTCATTTCATCAATTTCATCAGTAACAGATTGATATTGTTTTTTTAAATTCTCCAACTCTGCATAAACGCTTTGTCTTTCCTGTTCTGCAAACTTAAGATTTTGAGTAACTCTATCAATTTCTTCTCTAGCCTGAGATAATTTGGTCATCAAATTATCAGCTAGTTTCAACTCTCCATATACAGTCCCAGCTACAGCTTCAAGTGGTTTATGAGTTTCTTCGCTTAAAGAATGTAACAAACGGTTTTTCTGTTTATTTGCCGTGTCTGATTCAAATATAGGTAATAAATACTGTTTAACAACAACAGCTGCAATTTCTGGAGTGACAATACATTCGCTTTCTTTTTTAAAACTATTTGATGGAGTTAATGGAGCTTTTTGTCTTGACCTTAAATCAATTCTTTCATTACCTGTATTTAATCTTTTCTTAAAAGAAGGTAAAGATTGCAGACGACTTATACTAGTTTTAGAATTCCCATGAGTTGGTAACTTATCGAAGTCCATTTATCTATAATTATACTAAGCGTAGTCTACCCAAGCTGAGTTTAAGAACAGGATCGCTGGAATTGCTTCTCCGCAACTGAAATCATTATTTGTGCAATTTTGGATTTGGTGTAAATATCCGTCAATTGCTTTAGTGTTCATGAAATAACTTAGTTGAGCAGCTTTTATGTCAAAAGCTATCTTTAAAAACTTGATTATTTTCTTAAAACTGTAGTCTTCTGACCAGTCAGTTTTCCAGCAAGTTGTTACGACAGTGTATTCAACTGAGAAAAGCAGGGAGTTTAAGACACGGTGATGATTGGTTATAAGATCTTTAACCATTTCATCTAGTGGGGGGATTAGACGAAGTGAGTTACCTTTACAAAGTGGAGAATGAGCTACACCACCTGAATAAGAAGTTGCCATACCTCTGATGAATTCAAGGATTTTGAANGACGAAGTGAGTTACCTTTACAAAGTGGAGAATGAGCTACACCACCTGAATAAGAAGTTGCCATACCTCTGATGAATTCAAGGATTTTGAAACCTGAGGTAGAGACTCTCAAACCTTGCTGGAGGTTAGCTCCAGATAAAATTCTTAAAATCGAACCAACACTTTTTCCACATAAATTGTAGTCAGCTTCACAGTTCACAACATTAGCAGACAAAGTACTTAATTCAGCTGCATTTTTCATGTAGTTAGAAAAAGCAGCTTTTTGACCTTGTGGAGTTGCCAATTGTGCAAGTGCATTAATGAATGCAGTGAAGTCACAATCAGCTGAAGTGTTTTCTAATTCTTGGGTTAACATCTGATAGTCATTGATAAGTGATGTAAAAGCTTTATTATTTCCTTCTAGAATACTTTCGATGTCAGTANAACCTGAGGTAGAGACTCTCAAACCTTGCTGGAGGTTAGCTCCAGATAAAATTCTTAAAATCGAGCCAACACTTTTTCCACATAAATTATAGTCAGCTTCACAGTTCACAACATTAGCAGACAAAGTACTTAATTCAGCTGCATTTTTCATGTAGTTAGAAAAAGCAGCCTTTTGACCTTGTGGAGTTGCCAATTGTGCAAGTGCATTAATGAATGCAGTGAAATCACAATCAGCTGAAGTGTTTTCTAATTCTTGGGTTAACATCTGATAGTCGTTGATAAGTGATGAAAAAGCTTTATTATTTCCTTCTAGAATACTTTCGATGTCAGTGAAAACATTCCCAAGCTGGCTTCCAAGTTCCATAAGAGCATTGCCACAGTTCCCATAAACATCTGGGTCGTTTTCAAACCCTTCAATAAGCCCATCATAAAACTCTCCAGCTGGGCAACTGGTAGCAAAGGCAGTAAGCATGATGAATACAATAGCGATTCTCATATTTATTATAACCATTGATTATCTTTGTTTAAAGCAAATAAAATATGGGCTTTGATTGCAAAAAAAATATTATATAAGTATTTAGAAGAGTTATATAGGAATCTAATATATAAATTTTAATGGAATTTTTTTTGTTAGAAATAGATAAGAGATTTATTAAGGGAATAATGCATAGTATTAGTAGTTCTAATGAAGACTATATTGATTCAAAGAATTCTTATGTGTAAAGGGAAAGAGATATTGGTGTAAATTTTTTTTTATCCTGATTGAACTTTTTTATTAGGGATAGGGTTGTGGAAGCCTGAGGAGGTGTGATAAAGTATTGTTTTATAATGGGGTTTAGGTTTATTAGGTTTATTTAGGTTTCTATAGTTAATTAGGAGTTGATAATAAATTAGGAGATTTTGGAAGATGCTGCAGGGGATTGTGGAAACTTGACAGGGGGATATGTTAAAGTATTGTTTTATAATGGGATTTAGGCTTATTACCTTTATTTTAGTTTCTATAGTTAATTAGGAGTTGTTGAGAAATTAGGAGATCTTGGGAGATGATGAGAGATAATAAGGGAGATTGAATTTTCTAGAGACTTTATGGAAGGCTAATCATATTATTTATGAGTTATGTTAAATATACAAGGGAATAGTTGGCAATTTTTGATAGGGAAACTTTAAGATTATATTTTCATTTAAGGTAAGATATTTAAATATATGATAGCGAAATGCTGAAGTAAGGTGTTTGATAGATTTAAGAGGATCTTAGTTAAACCTTTATATAAGAAAAAGTTGGATTTCATATTTGTTGACTTTAATATTTTACTTTAAAATGTTAACTAAATATTTAGACAACTATATCAATCTAACATCTTTATAGATTTCTTCAAGCAAAATGATGTAAAAATTATTCATGTTTTCTTATCATTTCAAAAATATGCTGTGAAGGAGTTGATATCATATTAAGTCTTGCTAGAGACATTTGTATTGATAATGCTAATTCTGAGTCACTTTCTGGAGCATTGATTGAAGGAGATTTTTTTACTCGTTTAGTTTTATCTTTTGGAGTTCTAAGTCTTTGAAGATATATTGCTTCAAGGGATTTTCGACTATCAACAGATTTTACTGAGCTTGTGTTTGAAGATTTTCTCATAGACTTATTTGAAGGGGTGCTTCTTTTAGATGAATTTTGACTAGGAACTTTTTTGATAAATTTCGCTTTTTTGATAATTTTTTGTCTGACTGCAGAAGTTTTTGAATACGAAGAAACTCTAGAATCATTAACTTCAGGTATATCAGAGAAATTATCCTGTCTGATTTTAAAAAAATTTTGGGTTTTTGGTTGCGGCCTATGTGGGACTAGTTTAGACTGAGGACTTTGTGGTTTTTTTTTATCTACACTCTCTTCATAAGTAATTTTCTTTTTCTCTTCCTTAATCATCTTAATCGGACTTATAAAAATCGAATCCAACATAATCATTGAAAAATTCCCTTCTTCTTTTTCCACTTTCTCATCAACAATCTCATCAGTCTGTATCTCAATAGAAATCGGCTTTAACTCATCATTTTCACTCTTCCCCTCAGCTTTTATAAAAAACCCTTCAGTAAAAGTTGTAAAAAACTCATCTTGTTCAAATTTATACTCTTCATTTTCTTCATTTTTCTCATTAGGGAATTCATCTTTTATAAAAAAAGCAGTACAATCTTGAGGCGTAACTGGTCTTTCTTGATAACTTTCTTCTTTGGTTTTAGTAATTGCAGTAACAAGTCCTCCAACAAAACATCTCATATATTTTTTCCCATCAATATACCCAATATGTACATCATCTTCTTCAATATAAGGTATATCAATATATTCTTCAAGAACATTATTACTTTCATCTAAAGCTCCAACAAAAGTTTTTGTGATTTGAAAATCAAGTCCTGACATTTTGTGTTGGGCTATTACTGAATCTGGGGTGTTACCAATTCTAGCATTTTTGAAATCAAAATCATCTTCTTGCCTTACAGTACGACCTACTAGCCATATACCTCCTCTAAGTTCTACATCAACTATTTTAGCACCTTTAAATGATCGTCGAGCTTTAAGATAAGTATCAGAGGAGCTTCTATGTAAAAGTCCAAAATGCACATCTTTTTCATCGATTTCTTCTATAGAGTATTCGTTTGAGTTTTCTAGGATTTCACCGTTTGGTAGTTGGGCACTAGAGAAATTTTTCTTAATTAGTACTTTAAGCCCTGAAGGACGATGATTTACTTCTATGCATTCAAGATCATAATAATCAATTTCAGCAGATGATAGAGAAAGTTCAGATTCTTCGTCTATAGTTTCTAATAATTGAGGTTCATTATCTTCATCAATGAATTCTTTTGAAGAGTCGAATATAGAAAATTCAAATGCTGGTGGAGTTGCTATAGAGTCGTTGATTGATATTTGTGGACCGGATTGTGGTCGAGGGTTAACTTGGCATATAGGAAAAATAGGTAAAGTAGAAAAGGTTTCAATTTTAAGGATTTGATTTTTATTTTGTGGTGGACGATATGGAGAAAATCCTTGTTCACAAGTTTGAGGAGAGGATTCTATAGTAAAAAAGTTATTTGGTTGATTAGTATCAATATCCAATCCTTCAGGTTGAATATGGTTTTTATGGTCTTTAGGGCTGTTATTTGTAACAATAAATAAAGATGGGTCTTCAGGTTGAATATAGTTTTCATGATCTTCAGGGTTATTAATAACAGGAAAAATGTTTTCAGATGAATTTCTATTGACTAAAGGGATGATTTTTATATCATCCGACTCTTCGTTTATAAGATTTGTGTTTTTAATGCTTTCATTTAATGCAGATGATCTTTTATCTTTACTTTCTGATAATTTGCTATCTTCTAATACTGACTCATTATGATCTTCAGTTAATTGCAATATTTTTTTTGAATTATGTGAATCATCTTCTTGATATGATAGATTTTCTATATTAGGCATTTCTAAAATTAAAAGTGCATTATCATCATCTAATATAGGTTTTTGAAATATCATATAAGTATTCACATAACCCTCAACAACAACATCCACATCTTCAATACTTTTTACTAGCATTTCTTGTTTATCATTAATTTCCATACTAGCCTCAAGATTTTTTTCTACATCATCACATGCTTCGCTTTGAAAAATTTTATTCCCCTCCTCATCATCAAGTATTTTCTGCTCACTATCTTGTATTATTTCCATATTTTCCTCATACCCTTTATCAAAATTTTCCAAATTAATCATCTCAGCATCTTCATGTTTTTCATCCAATGATTTTTTTATCATTTCCACATCATTTTCCAAAGTTTTATTATGGCTTTCATTTATAACCTCTCTAATTTCTCTACTTTCTTGTTCAATACTACTTCCTAACAACTCTTCATGATTCTCATCAAAAGCATTTCCCTCTAAGTTTTTATCTTCAATATTTTCTTTAATAGTATCAACAGCTTTTATACTAGCAATAGATTGTTGTAATATTTGTATATTCTCTTCTTTTGATTCTTCACATATAGCAAAACTTGTTTCTGTTATTATTGGCATACTATCATTAATCTTACCTGGTATTTCTGGTATTAAACAATCTCCTCTTGCCGTATTTTCAAGATCAAAAAAATTATCTTGTGTGATATAATTCTCTGAGTCTTTTTCATCATGATATTTCAACTTATCATCAAATTCAGTTTCATATCGATTCCCATCCATATTAAGCATTGTTCTCATTGTTTCATTTTCAGCATAGATTTTATTATCAAATACTTGAAAAGTTTCAACTTCGATTTTTTCATTAAATGGAGAATTGTTTCCAACAATAAATTGTGGGAGTTTTCTTCTAGTTTTTTCTTCTGAAATAAGTTTATGCATTATAAAAATATCAGGAATTGAAAGTAAAGTTACTGTGCATGTGGTTATAAGACTATCAAGGGCAAGATTGAAAACTATATTTCCTGATGAATAAGAAGACATTATATAAATAAGTAAGCATATAATAGGAATTGATGTAGTTCCAATACTTACATACGTCATTATAAGCAAAGGCTTATACAATCGTGACATTTTTTCAAAATTAGCCCTACATTTCTTCAGCCCGAAAAAACTTGAAACAATAATCCTTATAAACTTAAAACTAATCAAACAACTCAAAGTTACAACAATCCCACACATAGTCTTATGTTCTCCACTCCATCTTCTCAACACAACATCTCTCATCAAAATTTTATAATAATAAACCAAAACAAATACCATATTTCCAATAAAATGTATTCCAAGAAATCCAATAATCATACTAAAAGCTATCATAATTCTCTGATTATCACTTAATAATTCTCTACCATGTAAATTTTGAGAATCACTTAATCTATATGCAAGATTAACCCAAGAAGTAGTTTCTGTTACAGACATAAGACCAACTGAGCTACTAAGAAATGATGAAGATGGGACAAAATATTTAGAAGCTCCTGTTAAACTTAAAGTTACAGCACTAGCAGATGATGATGGAAGTGGAGCTTGAGTAAGATCAAGATTATTAGCATATACAATGATATTCTGATTACAAGTCATATTATCATAATTACATGTTTGTGTATTACAAACTTCATCACATATAGTGTTATTTAAAAGATCATATGTACATCCTGGAGCACAAAGTTCAATACAAGATCCAGAATATTCATAATACCCTGATGGACATGATTGTATACATTTACCATAATATGAGATTCCTGATATGCATATTGTACAATAGTCAGTTAAATTAGAACAATAAAGACAGTTTTGGTCACAAGGTTCACATATGTTATTTATAGGTATTGTTGTATTTTCTGGACAAGTTTCTATACATTTGTTATTAGAAAGTAAATATGGACTTTCACATGATGTACAATTGTAAGGTGTGATATTACAAGTTGAACAAGGTGATGAACAGGATTCACATTTTTGATTGTAACCGATTAGGTTATCAGGACAAGAGGTTAAGCATTGGTTTTGTAATAGAAAAGATGTGTTTGGGCATGATAAACAATAGTCTGGGGATATAAGACAAGTTAGACAATTAGAGCTACAGTCTATACATTCATTGAGGATTTGGACTGTTGTGAATAGAGGACAGGTTGCAAGACATGAGTTTTTGTATAAAAGATAAGGATTTAAACATTTGTAGCAGTTTTCATCATCACATGATTCACAAAGAGAGTTTTTACATTTATGGCATATGGAATTAGAAGGGTAGTAGCCTGACGGGCATTCTAAAATACAGGTATTGTCGTATAGATTGTACCCAGTTGGGCAGGAAGTANCACATGATTCACAAAGAGAGTTTTTACATTTATGGCATATGGAATTAGAAGGGTAGTAGCCTGATGGGCATTCTAAAATACAGGTATTGTCGTATAGATTGTACCCAGTTGGGCAGGAAGTACAATAAGTTAAACTTGTACAAGACTTACAAGGAAACTCACAATCATAACATGTGTTATTTGTTAAATATGTTAAGTTAGGACAGGTGCTATAACAATTGTTGTTATAAAAATAATAAGAACTGGAACAGGAAAGGCAATTTGAACTTGAATCCACACATATTTTACAACCTTCATTACAATTGTAACAATTAGTATCTATACTAAACCCATTACATACATCAATACAAGTTCCATAATATAAAAACCCAGTATAGCATTCATCACACGAATTTTGACTACATTTTTTACAATCATTACTACACACAAAACATTCATTATTATTTTCATAATATCCTTCAGGACATTCATCTAAACATTTATTATCAAATAAATACATACCTTCAATACATTGAATACAATAATCAGCAGTACCTAAACATTGATCACATACAGTAGAACAATATTCACATATATAATTTCCTATATCATAATACCCATTTTTACATTTATCATAACAATAATTATCATATAAAAACATTTCATTACAAGATGTACAAGTATCAGCTGAATTAAAACATGTTAAACAAGGTGTATGACAAGTAAAAAATACAAATAAAGTATTAGATGATTCTATCATATAATTATCTAAAGTTGCTGTATTTATAAGGAAATATGAAGATTGGCCAATTTGATTAGGGTTTTGAATATTTAATATTGTTATTGTAAATGAACTTGGGACTAATGGTGTTGGAGGATATAAGGTTATTGTTGATGGGGTTAATGAATATTGACATAATGAAGTTTCAAAAAGACAAGATGTTGATGGGGTTAAATATATTTCAGATGGAAGAACTATTGTAAAATATCCACCTAAAGGTAAAGTTGTTGAGGTTTTTATAATAAAAATATAGTCTGTAATCACTGAGATTCCTGAATCTTTAGCAGATATTGACAATGAAGAAAATGATCCAGGCTGGGTCATTGTTAGAGCAAGTCCTGAATCAATATAATCAATAGAATATGTTTCTAAATATGTATAAACTGAAAAACTATCTGAAGTTTTAAATGAACTTGGTGTTGTTATACCAGAAATTGTAAATTGTATAGAAGTTGTTAAAGAAAACCCATTAACATTTGCTGCAATTTGATTGTTTTGGAATAAACATGTNTGAACTTGGTGTTGTTATACCAGAAATTGTAAATTGTATAGAAGTTGTTAAAGAAAACCCATTAGCATTTGCTGTAATTTGATTGTTTTGGAATAAACATGTTATTGAAGTAAGTCCTGTTATTACTGAGCATATTGGATTTGTCACAATAATCCCTGTTGGGGGAATAATTATAATATTTGTTGCAGATATAATATTATAAGGGGTTATTGATAATGTTAATGTTGAAATACTATTGACTGTTAGACTTGATGATGATATAAATGATGATTTTAGTTTGTGTGGAGATGTCATAGATATTGTAATATCTTCTCTGCTTTCAAGAGGGAGACCTTGATATTTTATATAAGCTTTGAAAAATGATGTTGGCTTTGTCGATGAAGGGTTTGCTAAAGTTGAAAGATTAAGTTGAAGTTGACTGCTTGTGAAGTCTTGATATTCAAAACCTTTTGTTATGTTGAGCCAGTTAGAGTTTGTAGAACATGATACACTTGAGTCAAAACCTAGGATTGTATTACAGGTTGTGATTAGGATAATAATTTCAGGGGGTATATAAACTTCTATATAACTTTTCATAGGTATAGTTTTTTCAGTAGTAAAAGATAGAATATAATCGGTAGTATCTCCAACAACTAAACTTTTTGGTTCAATTGAAAAGGTTTTAATAGTTCCGGGAATAAATTGCAAAGATCCTCCTATAAAACTATCAATTTGATACTCAAACTTAGAATCTGTATAAGTAACAATACTAAAACTCCCTGTGATTGTTGGGTACAAACTATTCTTAATATTATTAATCTCCACAATCACATTGTTTGTAATGTTCCCATTCGGAAACCCATTTGTAATTTTCAAATTTTTCCCATCTGTAATCTCACACAAAGCATCTGTTGTTAATGCTGTCCCACTAGGGAGATAAAAACAACTTCCACTAGTATTATCAGGTATAATTTCACTAGGGAATTTAATAAGCACACTCGCACCATTAGGAACCAAATGACCCAAAACAAAAGAAAATATATAACAATTTTTCTTACCAATTTGAACTTCTAATGGACTAATAACAACACTATTCAAACTACCAGTAGTCGCTATAACAATAATCCCACTACTAATCTGGGCAATTTTATATAAATTTTTATCATAAACTGTTATAATCAAAGAACTTGTAGGTTTGGTTGAAGAAGGGTTTATAACCCCATTAATTATAAACATAACATTTGAGTTTTCTTTAAGATATTCTGAAGAAAACCCATTAGATAAAATAACATTGTTTCCATTTATAGTAAAAGATGGATTTTTAATACCGAATATTGATGTGATACTAGAGATTTGGTTTATAGAAAAATCACTTGTAAAAGTTATATAAATAGATGAATATTGTGGTATTGGGGTTTGTGTTGTAAATTTAATAGAATAATTTGCTTTTTCATATATAATAGTTGATTGTTGTACTTCAAAACTACTTAAGGATATTGTTGAAGGAGTTGATATGGTTACTATAAGATCTGATGATTTTTCTATATACCCATCTAAATAACCTGTATTTATACTGAATCCTCCTAGCCCAGCTGTGCTGGGCCCATTACGAAGTTGGGTTATTGATATAAGTAAACTTCCTGTGAAGGTTTGAGGGATTACTATTGTTAATAAAGAGCTTGTACATGAACAACTTAGATCTGTATTAAGCCCTAAAGTTTCTTTACATGATATTGTCCCTGAACAATAAGTTAAACTTGTCCCGCCAGATGATGGAGTTGTCCCTAGACTTGAAGAATACGAAGGGAAATTAACATAAACATACCCCCCACTAGGAATACTATACAAAGCTGTCATAGATATTTGCCAAGTCGACATTTCTGCAGCATTACCACTTACCATAAAAGCCGCATAACTCAAAGTATTAGCAACAAACACAATACTTGGCCCACTAGGCTGTGAGTCTACTAAAGAATTCGTACTTGTATATGTATAAATTTGAAAAGCAGTTGATGTCTTCGCGTATATCGGGTTTGTCACTGAGTACAAAATCAAAGCAAAAGTTGTCGAACTAAAAGGGAAACACCCTGACACAGTCAAAGTTGTAGAACTAAAAGAGCAAGTCACACTTGAACTTGGAGATGTAGCACAAGTAGCTGTTCCTTGATGTAAACTAGTAAACATTGATGGGAAAATCACTGAAACATATCCTCCAGAAGGGACATTTGTAACAAATTTGATATTAATATAATAAGTTGTTGTCACACTTATCATATAACTAGCAGGAGTAATACTAACCTCAGTCAAAGTTCCACTATAAACAAAGATACAACAAAGGCTTAATATAACAAAAGCTTTCATATATATTATTCATATAATTCATATCTCAAACACAAAATCTAAAATCCTATTAAGCATGTTTTTTTTATTAGTCTCATGTAATTTGCAATGGACTCAGAACAAAGCAAAGAAGTAATTGTGGATAAAACCCTTGTAAACAAGTTATTGAAAAAACTAACAAGTCTTTTCTATGATGAATTAAAAACAGTATGTGACACTGCTGGGTATCATATTGCAGACCTTATGCCTAAATCTAAAGAGAACTTTATTGAAAAAGGTTCTCCAAGTGATGTTGAAAGTTTAAGGTTTTTACATTATGAGGAAAACCGTATTGCTAAGATTATGAAAATATCATCTGATATTGCTTCAAATCCTGAGAGCCATTTGTATAAAAGCCCAAGTACGATTCAATTAATGAAGCAGTTAAATCTTAATGTTGTATCTCAGAGAATAGGGAGTAGGACTGCATCGTTTAATAATGGGGAGGCTCATAAGAGTTTCCATAGACCACAAGATATTATTCAATATAATTACGAAAGGGAAAAAGAAAAATACCATAGAAGTTTGAAGATGATTGAGAAAATCAGTGGGATTAAAGAAGAGGCGTTGAGGAAGAAAGAGGAAAAAATAAAGAAAATTGTGGATAGGGATAAGAAACTGCAGGCTGATAGAATGAAAAAAGATGAGGAGCATGAGAAATACACTCAAATGCAGAATGAGAAAAGAAAAAGTATATTGCAGAAAAAGTCCCAGATTGAAGAGAATATTAGAATCCAGTGTTGTAATATAGGGACATTATTGGAAAAAAGGATGAATCTATTAAGTGATAGAGATAAGAAAATACTAAGAGAAAAAATGAGACGAAATCAAGAAAAGATTAGAGAAAGGATTAATAATGACTTTCAAAAAATTATCATGGACGAAATTAGGATAAAAGATGAAGAAAGAGAAGTAGAAAAAATGATGCAGGATCTACAATTAAAAATAGAATCTCGTGTTCGACAATATGAAAGTAATGTGAAAAAAAGAATCCAAACAGCAAGGTGTCATAGTGTTAAAGTAGAACAGCGCTTTACACAAAACTTACTAGAAGAAAACCAGAAACAAGAAGAAAAACTTAAGAAAATGATAGATAAAACCATGAAATGTGAAGAAAAAAAGGACAAAAAAGCGACTTTATCAAAAGAAAGTGCTGAGAAAATGAAAACAGAAATAGAAAAAAGTTTCGACAGGCACAATCGTGGAGTAAAAGATATAAACGAAGCTGAGATTAAAAGACTTGAAGACATCGAACAAAGAGAAAAGGAAAAAAGAAAAAGTTTCAATATAATTAAAAGCCAAATAAAAGTGCTTTATTTAGAAAAAAAGCATCAAAACAGCTATAGAGAACGTAAGCAATCAGCGAAATATTCAAGAACACAAGAGAACTATGTGAGTAATATATAGATGAAATACAAAGAAAAAGTGTTAGAAAAGCATCAAAGGCAACAACAAGTAGCTGAGGAAATAAAAATACATAAAGACCTACTATCAAATCTTAAAAGAAGAAACAATTTCGAAGTGCAAGATGCTAGAAGTGTTTATAGTTCTCCAGCTAAAATGAAATCTGTTAGTGTTCATGAACGGGATGCTATGTCGCTTCAAAATTTTTAGTTTTATTTAATAATATGCACAAGAATTATATGATAAGATATAGAGAATTATGTGCTTATTTAAACATTATTTTCTGTATTTAGATGATGCTATTATATAGAATAACCTTGAATTTTATTTTTGTGTAAAATTGCTTTAAATATTTTGTTTTTTATATTTGTTAAATAAAAAGAGATAGTTTAATATTTGATTACTAGAACGCTTAATCTATAATTTAACCCAGATCCCACAACTTGTTAGCATATTTTATTCATAATTAAATCATATTGTAAAAAAAATCCTAAGCATTAGACTGAAATATTATCTTAAACTATCCTAAACATTACTTATTACTAAATATTCTCACATAATTTTTAAAAGTATGCAACTAACCTGTCATCTTTGTTTATAACAAAAAAAATTATTTCCTCATATTCAATAAAAATAATTTCCAAATGCACTTCGAGGTTACTAATAAACTTAAAAGACAAAACAAGCGACAAAATTACTCAAACCTTCGTTCTAATCCTTTTGAGCATGTATTCCACAACCCAATCCTTAAGTCAATTAATAAAAGCAAAATCAGTCCTTTAAAGCCTGCTGTAGCACGAGATTTATCACTTAAGGTCCTTGATCTTAAACTCCCTGCTATTTCAGTTACACCAAAAATTTATACTGGCTATATGAACACCCCTTTAAGGACTCATTTAGTACAAAAAGTCAATTATAGGCCGAAATCAATAATATCTGAGATTCATTTAGCTCCAAGCAGATCTTTAATAAAATTTAATAACTAGTGGAAATTATGATATGTGGATAAGAGATTTTGTAGTGATTTGATAGGTTTATAATATCTATTGTGGAAAATGAATATAAATTAATATGCTGGATTTATGATTTATGAGGATTTGGAAGCAGGATAGGGTTTGTTAGGATTTTTATAGATTATTGTGTATTAAATATTTTAGAACAGACAATTCTATTGAATTTTTTTATAGTGGATTTTTTTTTATGTATTAAGTGATATGAGTAAGAAAATTTTATGTTTAGATTAAATCTGTTATAAATACCGATTTAAGGTATCAGTATCATGCTTAAATACTCTCTGATCATTACTCAGCAAAGATATAAAAAAATCACAATATTACTTTTAATAACTAAAGAAACTAGTAATATCCTCCAAAATACGACTCCGTCATTGTGCATATATTTAATACTTCTTCATAATCAAAACCTAAAAGCTAAATTCTTCATCAAATCTACTCAACAATTTGACTTTAATACCTAACAAAAAAAACAGTGCGGCTTGTGAGGCTCGAACTCACGACCTCGAGATTATGAGACTCGCGCTCTACCGACTGAGCCAAAGCCGCTACAACATCCTCTCATCCTTCAAATATATTTAACACCCTAAGTCATAATCCCATAAAAACATACAAAAATCCAAAAACCTAATTCTAATATAAAAAGTCAATTAAAACCTAATATACAAAGTTTTAAGAAATTCTACAGTTAATAAATGGAAACTGTTGTTATAAGTGATGAGCCTTTATTATCAAAAAAAGAACAAAATCATGAAAATCATCCTGATCATAGACCATCAGCTTCAATCTATGCAGAGATTGCCATGAGAACTGATATGACATTAAAAGGTGAAAAATTAGTTGATGATGAAGGTGAAAATTGTCTTGAAGCCAAAACTATAATCCAAGTACAGCCATCTAAAGCTTTAGGGTTACTAAATAAACTTGGCTTTGGGGGGATTTTAGGAGGACAAACAGAGGAAATCAAAGAAACTGAGGTTTGGGATGACACATTAACATGGGACCAAAGAAAAATATTAGCCCTTAATGAAATCGATAGAATCACCCCTGAAAACCTTCAAAACCTTCCTAACCAACTTGAGCTTATTATATGTAAATTCGCTTATGAAGGTGAATATGAAAAGCTTGTGGGAGTACTTAACAAAAAGTTTTTCCTTGATGATATTCAATTGAAATTATTTGTTCATTTTTCATCTATACATAGTACAGAAGAAAATATTGATTATCCTGAAGAGTTCCTAAAACGTACATATAGTATAGATGATAAGAAGATTAAAAAATCCAAATTCTTCATGTTTAAATGCAAAAATGGCCTAACACCACTTATATATGCTATATGGGGTAAAATTGATGAGACTGGGAAAAATAATGATAAATGTATTGAATTGTTTGTTAACCTATTTAAAAGTGGCAGCACAGTTGATCAAACCAAAGTTGTCCGTAATGAATTAGGACACTTAGCTGTTCATACATATTTATTCCAATTGATCACAACAATGGACCCTTTACCATTTTTTATACAAAATGATTATAAAGTAAGTCTGATTTACTTTTATGAACAAATGTCTTTATCAAACCCAAGGATTCTCATAGAAAAATTCATCCTTGAAGGAATTGAAGAAGTTGCACCTTTAGCATATTCAATAAGAAACAAGTCTTTAGACTGCACAAACTATATATTTAATCATATTATTGACTCAAGAAAAAAAGATTTAAGTTCCGCAGTGCTTGAAATCGAACCAAATTTCCATGAGTTGTTTATGTCTACATCAAATTTATTAGAAGAGTTCTTAGAGAAAATGCTAGAATCAGAAAAAATGTTGGTGAAAGTTGATAAAGGGGAATTACCTTTGATGACATTTTCTAGAGAAACAAGTTCAAAAGAAAGCTTTGGGATTTTTGGACTTCAGGAAAATGAAATGTATGAAATTCAAAACATCCAAGTTAAATGCTCTGTTATAAAATTGCCATCAATATCTGGAAGTTATATGAGTTATGAACTTTTAAAGTCTTTGATATTTACAAAAAACTTATCTGTTTTTAGATCAGAGATTATTAGATATTATATTCAATACAAATGGAATTTACTTTGGTGGTTTATTTTTTTCCAGACATGTCTTATGTGGATAAATCTAGCTTTGATTATTTATTTAATTGTCAAAGAAGATTTCTGGGGTGTTATAGCTTTTATTGTTGTCAATTCTTTGATGCTATTATTTGAACTAACTCAACTATTTTCTATTGGTTTCTTTGCATATTTTGGTAACGTGAATAAACATATACTATTATACACAGCTTTTGTGTTATTAGCTATAGCCGAAAATATACTTGAAGGAAATGTGAGAATATTTTTCTTTGCTGTTTGGGTATTCGTTTATATGGTAAGTGAGCTTTTTACTAAAAACTTTACCCAACGTCAATGGGTTGTAGTATTTTTCTGGTTATTCCTAGCTGGATTCACAGTATTAACCTGGATACAAGCTGAAACATGGCTTATAATATCATTTATCACCTTAGAAAATCTTATCCTTTTTTATTTCATTATCTCTTTAAACTTCGATGGACATCATTTATACTCCGCAATCCTTAATGTAAAACTTCTCTTAACCCTATTTTCTCTTTTTTATACAAAAGATTCTCTTATATTACTTGAAATAATATCCCTAAATTTATTAACATTTGAAGTTACTGCCTATCAAGCATTATCACAGAAAACATATGAATTGATTTTGTATACACTTATCCTAATAATCCCTCCAGCAATTAGTATTTTATATTATTTAATAGATGAGATTATTATAGAAATACTATATTATTGCTTGATGATAGTTTATTTAGGGGAATATCTTATTATTCAAAATTTATTTCAAAGCAATATTAAAGGTTTGAGAAGTACTTTTAAGTTCAGTTTCCCATTGGTGCTTTTTTTGCTTATTTCGATACAGTTTTATTCAGGGCATAATTTGATGTATATATTTTTTACGTATTTGGTATTGGATTTTTTGCTGAGAGCTTGGAAAAAGGATAAGTTTTTAAGAGATGTGACGAAAAATGGGACGAAATTTTTGTTTAATTGGAATACTATTGACTTGATAAGAGTTATTTTATGCACTTTATGGGTTTTAGAATACTTTTATAAAGTTGCTGATAAAGAACTTATTGTGTTATTAAACTGGAGTGTTGTTCTTGTAAGTTTTGCTAGAGGGTTGACTGGGTTTAGATGTTTTAATGGGACAAGATATTATGTTAGGCTTATATTAAGATCGATTCTAGATATAAAGTCTTTTTTGATTATTTTCTTTTATACAACTTTTGCTTTTGGTTTGATCAGTACTGTGCTTAGAGAAGAGAAATTTACTTTTGAAAATGTATGGATAAAGAGTTTTCATTTAAATCTTGGAGAACTAGATTCATATCAGGAACTTAATCTTATATATCTTATGTTCTTAGCTTTTAGTATTATAAACGTTATTATAATGCTTAACTTACTTATTTCAATCCTTGGAGACTCGTTTGATAGGTTTCAGATTACAGCAGCAGAAATCGATTTTATAGAAATGACTGATGCGATTTATGAAATAGAAAGTATTATGTTTTGGAGGAGATCTAATAACAATATGGAACATCTTATAGCATGGGATTTCCCGTTTAATTCTCAAAGAGGAGAAGATGAGGTTTGGGAAGGGAAACTTAAATTGATAGAAAATAGGCTGACTTTGCAAATAGATCCGATAGCTCAAGATATGCAAGCTGTAAAAAATTCGGTTTATAATTTGAGTGAGAGAATTACTAGATTTGAAGAAATGTTTGTGAAAATTAATGAAATACACTCAGCGATGAATTTAGAATCTAAATAATTTCATAGGATTAGTTTATATTTTTATGAATAAACTAGGGTTTTAGTTTTAGATTGGGTTTTTCCGAATATTTTTGTTTAAAACTATGTGATAGGCTTGCAAATTTTATGGGTTAATAGAGATGATTAGGATTTTAAATGATAAAATTTATTATAGCTTTTTTGACTTTAGATTTTTATTGTTATGAGGATTGATTTGCTTTGAAATTTTTTTTAAGAAATTAATTGGATTTAGTTTTAGATATAATAAAAAGATGCTGTCATNTTATTGTTATGAGGATTGATTTGCAATCATATAAAATATATCTTATGAATTTTCCTCTTTCTTATCTTTTTATTAAAGAACCAACTTATCATTCATCCAAAAAATCAACTAAAACCATTTTCCCATTACACAACTTACATATAAAAACCTAATCACAAACATTTTTCTACTTCCATGACAAATGTTGAATTATTAACACTAATTAATCAACCAAAGCTAATCTAATATGAAAACTCCACAAAATTGTTCCCAGAAACGGATCTTCTGATACTCTCTTGATAAAATTCTCTCTTCTCATAATCTTCCCTTCTGCGAAAATCAAATTGTTCAGTCTTGCTATCAAATTATCTTTTTTATTAAGTAAGCATTCAGTATATTCCAAAATCCTATATTCAGGCATTGTAAATTTCTCAGGTTCTGAACTATTATCTACAGCAATTCGTGGTATTTTATTAACAGAAATCTCAATGAGTTCTGATAGCATTTCATTGATTTCCGCTTCTTGAAGGCAGTGAGTGCCATTGATGTCATATATATCAAAAAGGATTTCTGCTTTTTCTTCATTAGTTCCTGTACACAGGAGCACTCCAAATAGCATAACTGTTTTAACATCATATAACCTTTTTGAATTCTGTAAGAGTCTTAATAAGTTTTGAATATGCTCTTCTGGAGTTGTAAATATCTCAATATCGAAATCCAACTCAGTCATCGCTTTTCTCAGTTGAGCTATACTCATTATCCCACTAGTTGAATTTTTTAGAATTACTGATTTTAAATTTTCTAGTCTGGTTGTTGAGAAGGGTAAACATTTCTCTTTCATTGTTATAACTGTTTCCTCCTCTGAAAGGGCTAGCTGATTGTACTTGTTTTTCACAGCATTCATTTTTTCAGAGCAGCATCCCATACTTTTTTATTATGTGAACATAAACAATTGTCTAATAAACACATGACAAGTCCAGTTTTTTTATTGTCACTCTAAGCCTTTTAATAAAAAAAATTATGCAAACGAGGTCAAATATTTGCTTAATATTTCAATGAAAGAAATATTAGAAGAGATTCAAAACTAGGAGGATATAAGTGAAAGTGTAATAGAAAAAGAAAAAATTAATGGGCTAAATCAAGAGCTATCTTGATATAAGGTTATTATTTGCCACCATACTGAGGATATAATTCATTTTCTGCTGATATGAGTGATAGATTTCTATAGAGATATGATAAGACAAATGAGGCTAAAATTATAAATTTTCCCTTATCATCTCTGGATATTTATTAATTATTTTACTTGTCTATTTGACTATTATGTCGAAGTTCTATGCGATTTACTTAGGTGCAAAAATTATATGAATTTCTTCCCTTTTACACTGCTGAGCTGAGAATTTTTGGGAATTATAGAAATTAGTATATGAAATCATGGCAAAATCCAAGGAAAAAAGGATGGATTTCGAAAATCTCCTGGGATATAAGAGGAATAATCCTAAAAAATTCTTTATCAATAACTGTTGAAGGTTGGTGACTTATTTTCCCTTTGCTTCATAAAAAAAGTTAGAAAAGTAAAAAAAGCGAAGTTGAATGTTTGCAATTGTATGTAAAATCATAAGATTTTTCATATAAGTTTTATATGCATTATATAGCATATGCAAAAATTTTGATAAAAAATTCAGCAATTTTTCTAGGATTAAGTAATATTAATAAGATTAGGGTTTTTTGATTTAAGTAAATTAGCAGAAGTTTTTAGATATGAGTGAATGGTACAATCCTTGCAGCCACTTTCAGACTTTGAAAACTCCTTAACTTTATCTTTTGACATAAATATAGTGAGAAATTATAAAAATTACCCTTGGCCTAAGGAAAAATTACTCAGTTACAGCTTTAAAAACTGTTAAAAATATATCATACAGTTAGCCGGTGGTTTATAGAAAGTAATATTCCTACTATACTTTTGCATCATTGAACTCAGAACATATTGTTTTTACTAACCTTAATACCTACGAATCACCTCTTTAAACTTTTTACACTGAAATTCTATAGAAAATATCTCGTTTTGCATTTGACTAAGGGTCAGTGTTGACTCAAGCTAAGGAAATTTTTTTGATATTTACATATAAATTTAAGATGGTTTTTAAAATGTATAATTAACAGAATGCAAGTATTTGATTATAATTAAAAAACTAAACTAAAAATGAATCAAATTATGATTAAAGAAATCGTTTGACACATTTCCTTATATTGAATTAGTTTTTATGATAAAGGATTAAATCTTTTCACATATATAAATTTCTATAGAAAACTTCAAAACTTTTATGCCTTTTAGTGTGTATTGATTTATACAAACAAATCCTTTGCAATTTGTAGTTTTATAATTTAAGTCTGTTATATTATCATCATAAATACAGCATTAATCATATCTACTCTATCAAAACTATCTTAATTAATTATATTTAACTTCCTCAAACACTGCATTTTCTATATCATAAAATCATATAAAACAAGCACTACAATTCTTAATATTGATTTTATTAGTAACTATATCTTAATATTAATAAATACCTAACAAGTTATAAGATAAATTCTAAAAAAAATATTCAAAAAACTAGATCGGAGCATATTTATAATACCAACATATTAAATTAAATATTTACCGGAATAAATTCATAGATAAACTTACAGAAAACACTTATTAGCGCTATATCATTAATAAAATTATATTATTTCTAACCAGATATAAGCTTATTTATATAATATTTATGCCGAATAGTATAAAATACAAAAACATCAATCATAAAATTTTTAGAATTTTACTGAATGTATTAGAATTGATAACTATAATTTGCATTATTAGATACGTAAAATAAAATTATGTTTGTGCTTTTAGATAAAAAAACTCAGATTATTTTAGACTATGAATAATGATTTGAGATATAAAAAATTAACTAGGTTATTATAGTGGATGAGATTGAACTGGATCTCCTTCTCATATAAAGTGGTGATCTTTCGAGCTCAAGCCTTAAAAAATTTGAAACTTTTAAGTCTTGCAGTGTGTTGATGATATGATTTCGTTCAAATCTATTCATTTGAACTTTATCATAGAAGCTTATGGATTGATTGATTTCTTCAAAGCTATCATCACTGCTATTTCTTAATCTGTCCGCTCTGATCGCATTCTTTTTTGATATATTCATGCAGCTTCCCATTTTCGTCAGAAATGTTTTATATCCGTTTAAATGGAAAAAAATTATGTATTAAATGCACTTAGTTAAAGTATATACAATATTTTTGACTTATCAAAAAATTAGATTTCTTGGTCGGATACATAGATTTATTATTATTTCTTTCTTTCTATCCATATATTTTAATATTATTTGATTTCGCTGAATGTAAAGTGATTTCTGATAGATGAAAATTCTCATAACCTTTTTATTTGCCATCCTTTAAATTCAAAATTTGCACTTGAATAACCTTTGCAGAAGCACCCAAACCGCATCTGCTCAAAGGTTACCTTCAGAACTCAATATAAAAGCTGTTAGATTTGTGGCATTGAGCTTATAATTTTTTTGAACATGCAACACAAGGTTTCTTATCATATTGCTTTATATTTAATTTTAATTAAAACTTCAGAGCTGCAAGTTTAGGGACTAGCTTTCTTTGTTGATAATAAACTAATAGAGTTTTCAGCTCCTGATCTGAGTTATACTAATGAAGTTATTTTATTTTTATATGAGGATTATAAGATAAAGTTTCTTATAAGCTTACTTTAAGCAAACAGTGATTTAATGTTGAGAATTAAAATTAACTTATCATTATCGATGCGGTCGTGCTGCATCTTCTCCTATAAAGAGATGATTTCTCTATCTCTAGCTTGAGATTATTTGAAATTTTCATATCTTGTAATTTGTGGATGAGATAAATATTCTCTAAGCGTTTACTTGGATAGATTGAACAATGTTTTCCTACTGGGAAGTTATCATAAAATTCATCATCACTACTCTTTTTTGAACATCCTATCTCGATTTCACGCTTCCTTGTTACATTCATGCAAGATCCCATTAATATCAGAAATATAACATACCCGTTTAATGGAAAAATGCTATGAACAGAACTACATTTATTTATTCAGCCAAATTTTCAAATCCATTTCAAGAAAGCTATTATATACACTAAAATAATTTCTGATAAAGTGTGTAAATTCTTATTTCATTGTCTTTAAATTTCGGTTGTGATAATGTTTTTCGTAATCTTGTAACTTTTAAACTTTTGTGTTCTGTTGAATTTAATATAGCCTTATCTTATCAATCTAGTAGAATTCTTAGAAGTCACCCAACTTGCATTTAAATGATTATGATAACACTATGGAATACACGCAATTTACATTTTTTTTCTTATTAGCAGTAATAGCTTAGAAACATAGTTTTTCTGAATTTTTCATAGATAACCATGATCCTTTAACTATTTCTGACAGCATATTATGATTTTTAAAGCTATTTGGCCTATCTTCGTTAAAGAGTTAAAACATTTCTGTTTAGTCTAGATTTAGTTTAAAACATAGCATATTCGGCATATATTCAAATGCTTAAACTTTTCTTGCTAATTCCTAATCAGAGTCTTTATAATTTAAATTTTTGCCTATAAATCAACACTTAGTAAACTAAGCTTTATGATAAGAGGATTAAGATATATTTCCCTTTATGCATGAAAATATTGTTTTATTAGTTAGAATATACTTCAGAATATATTTTCTGATTACAACTTGTTATATAAAAATTTATTAGATAGAATTCATATTTTAGCTTTTATATGAAAAACCATACTAAACATAAACATATTTATTTTACTATAGGAAACAGAAACTAGTTTCTATGGGCTTAAAAAAATTATAGTATTGAAATACTGATTATAATCTTTATAGCTCTTCATAGCTTTATATACACAGACTATAATTATAAAATTATAAACTTAATATAACACAAAATTATCAAACTAAATCCAATCCTCTACTTCAAATTCCTATACAACCAATATTAATTCTCAAATTCTTCATCACTCCAAAAAAAAATTATTCCAAAAAACCTTGAAACATAAAATCAAAATTAATTTTTTTTAATAACCTCCTGCAAAATCTATCAAGCAACCCTTTCTACAAATAAAATCTATTTATTATTTGGCTTATTATATCTTTCATCAAGAATCTTCCCTTGTATATATTTTTTGAATATTGTCAATTTATTATATTTATCCTTTAAAGCACTACGTTGTGATATATTAATAGGTGATATACACAAACTAGGTTCAATAGGATAATTCGGAGACATGGGTGTTCTTTTTTTCCTTGAAGACTTCATGACATTTTTTTCATTTTTTTTAGACAAACTAATTGTCCCATGCCTCAATTCATCATAAGTATCACTTCTAGAAGGAGTTAGGATTTTTTTATCATTGCTTTTTATAATATAAAGGGATTTCCTATTATTAAGTTTCCCATATGGACTTCCATTATTAACCTTTTGCATAACTTTTTTATGTCTTTTCAGGACATTTGTCAAAAAGTTATCCTTTATATCTTTCGGACATTGACATGGACTTTTTTTACACTCTTCACATTTTTGGTTTAGTATAAGTTTAACTTGTTTATAACTAAAACTTGTTTTTTCAGTAACACTTCGACGATGGGTTCCATTCATTGTTGATCGAGGACGCATTTTGCTTTTTGGTCTAGCTTCAAGGCTTATATGATTAAAAGCATTAAAAATCTCTTGTTGTTCTAAAAGTTCTTGATTAACTTTTGAACGTGGGAATTGGGATACTTTATATTTCCCATAATCGTGTGGCTCTTGGATACGAAATTGGTGAGTATTGAAATATGCTTCATCGTAAACACCAGTACTTGCAACGTGGGTATTGTAAATATTGTTTAGATGCTTTATATAGTCCTCTGCTCTATGATATGACCTATAACGATCTTGAATAATATGAGTTTCAGGAAGGCCTCTTGTAGGAGATTTATTAGGGCTTGGCGAGTTTGAGCGAGCTGAAATTTTGGAGTTATTCATATTTTGTTAATCATATATTCGCTGAGTGATCAATATAAAAATTGTATCATAATGACTAATAAAAAACTTATTAAGTTATAAGTACTAAGCATTAAATCAAAGTAATTAAGGTAAATTTCCCAAATATAGAATTTATAATAATACAACTATAAAAATCTTAATAAACATTAACAACTAATAAAAAAAAAGCATAAACCTATATAGTTTTATACTAGCATTATCCAGTCCTTATGAATTTATATACACTACACAATCATCATATCTTATAAATCATAATCTCATTCAAAATCATATCTTCAACCCAAAAAAAATCCTCAACTCATCTCCTTCCTACAAATCATCCAAAATCCGCCTAAATTCCTAATATTTTTTTAACAAAATAATTTCCCAAACACAAATCCTAATCTCTCTAACATATTTAAATCCTCCTAATCCATATATCCAAACCTATATTCTTAATATCTAAATTACTGAGAAACTGCATCAGGGAACCTTCTAGCTTGTTCTTCCAAAATCGTTTCTTTAACACCATCACCTTTAGGTAGTGTCACAGTTGGTTTCTTCCCTTTCCCAATAACAAACGCATTAATCTGCCTTGTAGCAAAAGTATGCCCATGAGTATCCCTAACATGTACAATATCAAAACCTCCATCATGTTTCTCAGTATGGCTAATAACCCCAACTCTTCCCGTGTTTTTCCCACCAGAAATCATAATCAAATTCCCAGATTCAAATCTGACAAAGTCGATAATTTCATTTTTAACCAAATCAAGTTTAACTGAATCATTGACTTTTATATCAGGATGTGGATATCTAATAGTCCTTCCATCATGAGTAACAATATAAGGTACATGATTTGGTGCAACAAGTCTTCTTTTAACTTTACAAAGCTTATATTTAGCCTCATCAGCATCTATTGGGTGCATAACAAATCGGCCTTTTACATCATAAAGTAGTCTAAAATTTTCATTTGTGGTTGTGATTGAAATGACATCTTGGAAACCAGCTGGGAACTTTGGATCAGTTCTTGGCTTTCCATCAACTCTTATATGGCCTCCTTTTTCATGCATTATCATCATAGCTTCTCTTTTGGATAAAGCATATCTCAATCTATTCCTAAGGCATATAAGCAAAGGTAAACATTCCCTTCGTTTGTGTGGCCCTGTTGAAGGTCTTGGAGCCCATGTCCCTCCCATTTTCCCAAGCATCCAGTGGTGAGGAGCATTAACTCGTTTAAGATGCTTCTTTGGACCTCTTGCCATTGTTTTTTTATATGGACGAAATTTCTCTGATGGACTTAAGCATTTTAGTATAAGAAAGTGGATTTAATTGAAGGAATGTTATAGAGTAGGTTTTGATAGTATAATGGCTTATGGAGATTAGAGTTAGGGAATTTGGATTTTTGGTAGAGATTGATAGGAAAAAATGAAGGATTAGGATTGGCATGCTGGATTTAGGGTATATAGAGTTTAAAAATACCTGGAGAGGATTTTTTGTTTGAGATAAGAGAGTTAAGTATGAGAGGATAAGATGAAAGAATCTTATATCTAAAAATAATCATCATTTTCTTTACTAAGAACCTAAGATTTTCCTTGTAAATTACTAATTACTTATGATATAATTCACTATTCTTTTCTCTTTTTCCGTCAAGTTCGTCCAATAAACATTCCACCCTTCAGCCGAGTTATTCCTAATTACAGTAATCAGTTCTTTCACACTATCATTAGGATTCAAGCACTCGAATTTCGAGTCATAAAAACTCGCAGGTTCTGTGCCAAAAGGAAAATCATCATCATCACTATCTTCATCATAATCCTCATCCTCACTATCTTGAGCATTATAATTAAGATTCACATTAACTTTGTTTATTATGTCATTATCTTTATCTTTTAAATCCATTTCTGGGTCATAAGAACATTGGATTATAAGCTGAAAATACTGAAAAAGCATATTAGATAAAGATTGGGGAACAGGGACAAGAAAAAGGGCTCCAAGGCCAAAAATCAAATGGATTTTCGCTAAGGATTCAAGATAATATTTAACTGATGCTTTAGCATATTCACATACTGCATAAATAAAATCAAGACGATTCAATGCTTCAATTGGATTGTTATACATAGCAGCAAAGACTATTTGCGTACATGCGATTTTGCATTTTTTACTATGATTTAAACTGAAACAATTCATTGCATTATCAATAATCAAAGGAATACATTCAAGTTTATAATTCTCAAGGACACATATAAGAACTTCACACCCTAGAAAAGCTTCATCTTCATCCATAACAAGAAGTTTAAAGCACATATCTAATATATTTGGCATATACTGCAAAGTAAGCCTTTGATATTTTGTTATAAAATTCGCCATAGGGGGGAAAATCTCATCTATAAATTGTGAAGAAAAAGCTTGTGTAGACTCATTTCCTATTATCGATATTTTCAAGCATTCAAATAACTCATACAAATGGCCTAAAGATTCTTGTGGGGCATAATAAAGAAGACATGATAATATATTAGCAGACTCTTCAAAAAAATCAGAGTTTTTAAGGCAAAAGCTCAGTAATTCAGTCAAACTCTGACTAAGTTTGACGATTTCATCACTATTTTTATTAAAAACGTCAATGATTTTAGATATCGCGTTTAGTGTAGAAACCGCTGCTGAGTTGTTATCATCATTTCTATCATGTTGTGTGCGGATAACTGTATTTTCAAATGACTCAACTAGATATTGAGAAAGCTCAAGGGCATAAGGACGTATTTCATCAGGAAAAGTTGAGATAATACTTTCTAATGACTCAACAAGTTCTTCTGACTCGATTTCATTTATGAGTTTTAAATAGATTTGTAGAAGATTTTGTATCTCTTTAGATAAACTAGTTTTACTTACTTCCCAATGAAGTATTCTTGGTAAAGATACAGCTGCTGAGTATCTTACAGGTAAATCTATATCAACCATAAGTTTACACATAGCTGTAAAAACCCAATGTTGTTGGTCTTTATTTTGATATTGGATCTGCCCGTATCTTGCATAAATCCATGAAGCTCGATATCTCATAAACCCATTTTTACTGTTAAACTCAGGGAAAACATGAGTAAAAAGTATACTTTCAATATCTTCTCTAAGTTTATTATAAGGTTTTGTCAATTCACTTATACACCCTAAAGCCATAAGTAAAGCTTCTTTTCTTAGTATATTTGAAGTTTCTGCAATTTTTCCAAGTTCAGTTTTTATATAGTTGAAATAAGGGAAAAGGTATCTTATTTCGCAGAGACTATTCATCAAAGTTACAGCTGAGGTTTTTTTTGAATAATAAGCTTTACCGATTTCTTCTTCTTTTCTTATAAAATCTAATGGGTTTTCTGTCCATAATTCTTCGTCGCTTGGGGTTCTGTGTAACAGCGACAAGCATATGTTGACTAAAAGTTTCCCTGCGAGTTCAGGGTTGATTTTTTTAATAACAGGTTCGAATTTAACTCCCTGGTTAAGGAACTTAAGATAAAAATTCATAACTGGGTCTGTAAGTCTGATCTTGTTAGCATTAAATACAGCGACTAAAATGATATTATAAAACTCTAAAGCCCAAGTGTTTTGGAAATACTCACCAATTACAAGATTCTGATCACGTAAATATACTTTATTAAAGTATCTTGTAAAAAATCTATGAACTATTTGCGCTGCCCATTTTTTACATAACCATTGAGGGTGTTGTTCATAATCTTTAAACTCAATCTGAGGTTCTATAGGTAAAACTATAATACTAGGTGTTATAAGAATAGTTTTAAAACATTTAAGCCATCGTTCTAAACATTCAGGTTCAGCATATTTGCTTGGTAATTCAAGATAAAAAGAAACCCAATATATACTAAGAATCAATTGGGTATGTTTAAAACTTTCTTCTGTTGTGTGTTGGATTAAGGTTTCTAATAAGTCTATAAGTGATGGGAAGAAGTTGTCTATGAGCTTTAAAAGATGCTCACGTTTGTCGGTCATGATATACTCATAATGCTTAGAAGCTTGATAGATCATGATTAACCCTGAGTATATTAAATCAGGGGTTGTAAGGCATTGATGGACTTGTTCAAAAAACTTGTCCCATGGATGGTCGAATTTGAGGACGAAATGAGTTATTTCTTCGTATTGGGCTCTGATTTTTTCGTGGATCGTGTATTTTAGACATGCTGCTAGATTAGTACGGAGGAAAGATTTGTCGTTCTCGTTTATGAGTTTGTATTTCCAGTGCTTGGACAGGTTTTTTAGGTGGATTGCTGCTAGCTGACTGATTTCTAGGTTTTGGTTTTGTAGGGACATTGTCATTAGAAGTGGCACAAGGCCTGGTTGCTCATTGATTGATTCGAAATACTGATATGCAGCTTGGCGAGCTTCATTATTGCTCCCAATGCTCGCTACAAAAGCTTGTATTAGCGTATTCTCGTCCATATTGTATATACTTTACACTAATATTCTCGTCCATTACTCACATTTCTGAGAAAACAAAATCAATCTATATATATCATTAACAAGCAATCTAAAAAAATCAAAAATCTAAACATCCACCGCATCTTTTCTATAACCCACTTCAAAACTTAATCAAAAAAACCAAAAAATCCCCATTCCTACATCTCTGAAATATAAAGAAATCCTTAGTAGTAGAAAAAAATATTAATAAATGGAACTATTTGTGGCAAAAGTAACCCAAGAGCTCCATCGTGAAATTGGTTACCATTCAGTGACTGATGAAGAAAAAGCTGGTTTCGCTAACATAATCAGTCATACTCTGCGTGATGATCCTGACCTTGCCTCACTTTTACCAATCAAACCTTTCGGTAATGACCTCTTCGAAAAAGTACGTTCAGGAGTCATTCTCTGTAAACTTATCAATGCTGCCCATCCAGGGACGATATTTGAAAAGGCAATAAATATCAAGTCAAACATCAACATCTTCCAAATCACAGAAAATCTAAACCTCGCTATAAATGCAGCTAAATCTATAGGCTGTACTGTTGTCTCAATACACCCAGAGTCTATAATCGAACAACGTGAATATCTTATCCTTGGGCTTATATGGCAGATAATCAAAATCCTCATGCTTTCAAAAGTCAATCTTAAAAACCATCCTGAACTTATTAAACTTGTGGAGGAAGGTGAAGAGCTTAGTGACTTATTAAAAATGTCCCCAGAAGTTATTCTTTTAAGATGGTTTAATTATCATCTTAAGCATGCAGGAACTACAAGACGTGTAAGTAACTTTGAAAATGATATTAAAGATAGTGAATGTTATACTTTGTTACTTAATCAAATCGATCCTTCTAGATGTGATAAATCAGCTTTGACAATTGAAGATTTAAGTGCTAGAGCTGGAAAGGTTATTGAAAATGCAATAAGAATAGGTGTAGACTCTCCTATAACACCTAATAATATAGTAAGTGGGAATGCTAAACTCAATATAATATTTGCTGCGGGTATATTTAATAATAACCCTGGATTACATGCAACAGAACAAGAGTTATATGAAGCAGCAGGGTTATTAAATGATGATGCAGAAGGTACTCGTGAAGAGAGATCATTTAGAATGTGGATAAATTCTTTGGGTATTGATGGACTTTATATAAACAATTTATATGAAGATGTTAGAGATGGCTTAGCAATACTTAAGGTTATAGACAAAGTAGAGCCAGGGACGGTAAATTGGAAACGAGTTGAGATGAAGACTAATCACAGATTAAAAAGACTGGCAAATTGTGGACTTGTTATAGAGTATGGTCGAGCTTTAGGATTTACATTGATTGGTGTGGGGAATATGGATTTTGTAGATGGACGTAAAAAGCTTATATTAGGATATGTTTGGCAATTGGTTAGATTTGCTACATTGAAACTTGTTGGGTCAATGACTGAAGAAGCTTTAATGAAATGGGCTAATAGTCGAGTTACTACTAAAGCTAACAATTTTAGAGATAAGTCTATTGGAAGTGGAAGATTTCTTATTGAACTTTTTGGGTCGATTGAATCTAGAGCTATTAATTGGGACCTTGTCACACCAGGAGAAAACCCTGAAGGGAAGGAACAGAATTCAAAGTATATCATGTCGTTAGCTCGTAAACTTGGAGGCAGCGTGTTTTGCACATGGGAAGATATTGTTGAAGTGAACCCAAAGATGATCATGACTGTTATAGCGACAGCTTATCATATTGCTCAGACTTACCGTTCAACTTAGTTTAGTTTATAGGTTTACTCATAGTAAAATGGACTACGTAAAGCTCATACACGGGGTCAAGTAGAATTCCTTTGTAGATAAATAAAGGAAGTAGATGTTCTTTTAAACTGTGAGTGATTTTTTGGGTTATATAGGATTTTTTATATAATTCAGGTTAGGTACTATGATTTTAAGTGAGAAAAAAAGTATGAATTTAAGTGATTATATAGGAATATGTATTTTATGTATATGATAATGTTTATTATTAGAAACTTTTATTGCTTTAATATTACTAACACCCTTGAAAATACAGTTTTTTTTATATTATTTTTTTAAGTAAAACTGTTATTAACAGCCTGCTAAAGTTCCTGATTTATTAATAGGCTAAGAAGATGTGGCTAACTCTCCTTGTAAAGAGATACAAATAATATCTACAAGGGATTTAGAAGAAATTATCTACCTCCAAAGCCTATTAAAGTGTTTCTCGGATATGATGGAGGTCAAGCCTAACAAAATAGCACAATCTATTATTATTATTATGAAAAAGCATATATCTAGTCTTTAGAATAGTAATATATTAAATTATATTTTCGATTAAAGAATAGTTAGTTTATTCATAGGGAATGCCGAATTTTTTAAAGAGTTTAGCCACTTTGGTCCTATTATCATGGTTTTGAATACGTCCAATGTGGATAGTTTGAGTATTCTTCCTTTTCTGGAAGGCTTCTAAGGCAGTTCCCATAAAATTAACGAGTATATCATTATCATCCTTTTCTTCCACATTTTCAATTTTGAGTTTATTCAGCATATTATTCCTATCCTCAATCTCATTCTGCAACTGATCCATTTGTTTCTTATAAGCATCAATAACCTCATACTGATCCGAAAGTTGCTGTTCCCTCTTCCCAAGTTCATTAGAAAGTTCAAGTTTCTCTTCCATAAGTCTTTTAATCTGTTCTTCTCTCTCAGCATTAGTCCTACTTTGTTTTTCCATATCCCCACTAACACTTTCAAAAGTCACTTTAAGCTCTTCTTTTTGTTTTTCAATAGCTTCAGTAAAATTCTTAGCATCAATATCTTTTTCAACTCTTAACTGTTTAAGTTTTTCTTCATATTCATCAATAAGTTTATTCCTAGTCTCTTGTTCACGTATTCTCACTTGGTTAAGTTCATTTTGAAGATTTGCAACTCTTTCTAATTGACTTAAATACTTAGCATTAGCATTTTGTTCTTTACTGAATTTATTGAAAATATCTTCAAGATAATCTTTAAAACTTCTTAATACTGAAGCATCTTGTCTAGGGTTTGGATCAGGTTGTGATTCGATAAGTTTAAGTTTTCTTGATAAATCATTGATTTGTTCATTTTTCTCAGCAATAAGCTTTTCTTGTTCTTCTCTTAGATCATCAAGCATTCTTTCATATTTACTGTTTTCTAATTGAAGTTTATACATTTTGCTGTCAAGGTCGGCAATGCGTTTTTCATAAATGTCTCTTTCAGCTTCAATCATCATTTCACGTTCCTTTTGTGCTTGTTCTAATTCAAGTTTAAGTCCTTGGATTTCCCTTGCCTGTGTACGAGCTTTGTTTTCAGCCATATGAATTCTTGTATTAACATTTGCTTGGAGGTCAGAAATTTCTTTAGCCCGTTGTTCAAGTTGTTTTTCATAGTTTTTATTAGTTTCTTCTAATAAATCCCTTAAACGTTTTTCTCCAGCTCTAGCTTCATCTCTATGCCTTGTCAAGCTTTTCACTTCTTTTTGAAGTTCTTCTTTTTCAGTTTCGATATGGTTTTGGATTTCTCTTAATAAAGTGCACATATGCGGAATTAAAAAAGAAATCTCTTCTGAAAACACTGAATCTGCGCATGGACCTGCTGCTGCTTCTTGATATCTTTGTATTCCTGCTAAAAATTGTTGTTCAAGTTCACTTATTGATGCAGTACCGTCTTCAGAGAATTTAAGACCACTTTGACGAAGTGGGTCAAATATTGCTTTAAAAACTTCTCTACATTTAGACTCGCTTGATTTTAAATTTGCGCTTTTTAGATCTTCATAATAAGCGTTTATTCGGTCTATAAGACTACTTCGCTCTTCTTGGACTTCTTCTTGTTCAAAAACATTCATCATCATCATATCGAATTCTTTAAGAAGTTCTTTTAAAGCTGTTTGATGCTCTTTTAAAAGGTTTTCTTCATCGCAAGGTAAATCGTTTTCCATAAGACCCATTTTGTCTAAATACCGAATAAAAAGTTTTTCTTTACTTCTTCTAGACTCAGCAGCTACAGCTCTTTCAAATGCGCTATAAATCACTGCTGGAGCTTTTTTGTTAATCCTATGCACATAAGCTTGAACCATATTACAAAGTATAGCCCCAGAAACTGCTTTTCCTGATATTCTTTTAAGTTCAGTAGCGCTTCTTATCTGAGTCACAAGTTTGCCAAATAAATCCTTTGAGCTACTCATAGTAACATTATCCGCAATATTCAAATTGAAAAAATCTCTTTTCTTATAAAAATGCTTTATCGAAGCTTTAATCTTATACCCAGGGTCATCTTCTCCCATTTTAGCTAATGACCTTTCTAAATAACTATATGGAAATTACTTTTCATATTCACTAAGATCGCTTCCAGTAACAACCCAAGTTAATGTTGGTAAATAATTATAAAGGTTATTTTTTGACTCTTGACCTTTTTTAATCTGGATTATCGAAGAGATTTCTGTAAGTATTTCAACTTCATTCAAAGTCGAACTATTTATTGGCTGTGTTGTCATAAGGACAATATGAGAACTTAACAAATTAGCAAGAGCCAAAACTTCTAAACTAGCTCTTTTATGGTCTTCCCCTCGATCTAATATTGATTCGCAGTCCACAACTAAAACTTCACCTTCTTTTTCGCTACCAGCCTCATCTCGTAATAAGATTTTTATAGGCTCAGACCATACCCATATACCTTTAGTTGTTTTTTCAGTCTCAAAGCCCCCTTGTGTACCTAGGATCTTATTCGCCAGATATGATTTCCCACATTTTGGAGGACCGATTATGCTGATGATCCCAACTGGGTTTGAAAATGATTGGAGAAGTTGGATGCCAGTTGTTGTGACTTCAAGTTCACCTTGTCCTTTTACTTTCACTAACTTTACTCCTCGACCACTATCCATTTATAATATGCTATAGGAGATTTTTGAATAGAAGTTTTTTATAGGTTGTAGGATTAGTTGGGTTAGTATATAGGGAGAGATGTTTGGAAGATGGGTTTATGAAATTTATGATTTTGAGACTTTGAATGGTTTGGATTGGATTTGAATTTGGATTTGAATTTTTGGATGAGGAGATTTGTGATGGGAATTTATGAAAATATTGATATGAGATTGTGTGGTTTTATTTATGGGTGGAGTGGGTTTTGATTGGGTGTAAAAGTTGGATAGTTGGATAGTTAGATAGTTTTTATAGATTGAAGGTAAAATGGGAAAAATAGAGGTGAGATGCTTTGTGTGTTTATGATGTAAATTTTTGAGTGGAATAGGAGATTTTTAATCAAAAATAAGATAAAATAAGAATAATACTTGGAAACAGTAAAAAAAATATTAAAAGTCTTATAAATCTGATAATATATCGTTAATCATTTATAATTACTCAACTAGGTTCAAACCAACAACTGCAAAAAACAAAAAAGCGTTTACAATAATAATCGCCCAACTTAGCCCAATGTTAAAATACGCATCATAAGGTGATTCTCCTGCTACCATATGCCTTAAAGCCAAATGAAACAAAGGAGTTGCGATCAAAAAACCTAAAAACCCAAAAAGCCCCGTCCAATCAAGTATCGTCCCTAAATCATAAACTAAAAACGACACAATAAGTGGAATAAACGCTGATAAAAACCTAATCCCATAAAAAACTCTTTTCGGTATATCCTCTTCATTTCCCCCATACCTCCACGTTGTGATTGAATTAGCTAAAACCAAAGCTTGTATAGGATAAGAAGAAAACACATCAAAAGCAGGACATAATACAATAAGATATTCTAAAACATATGTCCATCCAGGTCTTGATCCTTTTGAATATCCTCCTGTATAATCTCTATAACTCATAGTCACCATACTAGGCATATGATCAATAGCAAAAGCAGCAGCCATACCAAGTAAAGTATATACAAAAAAGCATGTCATCGATACATACCCATTAACTTTAGCTAAAGTTTTCTCTTTATTTTTAATAGACGAAGCTATTGTTGGAATTTGATTCTGGAAAATTGTGGCAAATAAAATTATAGGTATCGCATGGCCAATATTTTTTGGTCTAATCATAGGTGGAGCATCAGCTGAGTTATAATGACTATCATTATTATCTCTATGTAAAACAATATCAGCAAAACAAGTTAAAGTAATAGAAATAATAACTATAAATCTTAGCCCTGACATGATATATTGAACATATTGTTGCTCTTCAATACCTTTAACAGTCATATAGCAAACACATATTGCAAAAAATAGTAAAAAAAAAGAATATTTCATTTTACAATCACTGAAATAATCTTTATTTGTGTATATATCGCATGTACTAAGTGGGCCTAAAGGGATTATTGAGGCAAATGATGATGCAAAAACTGAACCATAAGCGACTAGAATACCAAATACAGAGAATATTACAAATATTAAATAACATAATCCTACTCGTTCACCAAATACCATTTTTACTATATCAGGAAGGTTTATTAAACGATTTGTGATCATTGGGGTTAGATGAGGAGGAGGTTTGAGTAAATGATCAGGGTGATTTGGGTTTTGGAATAGTTTTTTAAATGATATACGATGAATATCTTTACCTTCTTCAGTCATTCTTGAGAGGATTTCTGCTCGGCTCATGGATTCTAAGGTTTGGATTGATAGGTAATAACATAGGATTGTTGTGAGTATTTGGAAAATCAGACTGAAAAACCAGCCTGAGTTTTCGTATGCCCAGGGTATACTTAGAAAACCTGCACCTATTGTGCTATTTAAAACGAAAATGTAGCCTGTTAGGATGCCGAATTTACCATGTGGTATGTATGGGAGAGAAGGTTCTCTGATACTTAATGCCATTTTATCAAAAAAAACGTAAATTTAAATAATGTCAACAAGTTTAGAATATTGCAAAAGAATAATTGTTTAGTGGGTTTGCCTTGCAAGAGGGGAAAAAATTGGTTGGGTAAGTGCTTGTGGTATAAATTTAGAGTTTTAAATGGAAAAAAGATTTGTTATCCTGGCTAGGGTTTGATGATTGAGAAGTTCAGTTATTTTGAAGTCAAATTTTTATAAGTGCAGGAAATAAAAATTATATTAGATGCAATATATTAAAATTAGATTCATAACTTTATTTGCGTAAATCTTTATACATTTTATTCAAATTATTTTTAAATATAAAATAACCTAATCAAGCAACGCTTTAATTAACTCTTTCTAGAAATTAATTATTTGAACCAAAAACTACTAAGAGATTATGATGGTATAACACATCTAAAACTAAATGCCAAGTTTGCTACAAACACCATAAGAAATTCAAAAAATACTTAAAGCAAGCAGGATTCTTCAAGAAAAAATAAGGTGAATACAAGACTTGCTTCTTCATCTTGGCGCTAAAGAAAAGAAATAGCAAAGACCTCCTCAACTAAGTAAAGAGTCACATAACCAGTGACAACAAGTGGTTTAATATACTGAATCAACATAAAGAAAGAGATTGAAGGCCCAAAAAACCTCAATCGGACACGGTTTAAACCATGCCACCCAAATACTAAACTAATAATCAAAAATATAAGCTCTTCTTTGTTTTACAAGTTGATTAGTTAAATATAATATTACATTTTTTTAAGCAAAATACCATATTAAAGCTTAAAACTTTTGATATCCACTTGATCATTAGTATTTCTTGTATTTTTATATATCAGTATATAGTATATATATATTTATCATCTATATTTAACTATTTTCCAATAACTAATAATCCTAAAATATCAAATCAAAATTTAAACCTCATGCATTTATAAATTCATAATCCTCACTAAATAACCCTCAAAAGCTAAAATTTCTCCTCTCAACCTTAAATCCTATATCAAAACAAAAACCCAAATATTTCAAAATACAATTACATTAAATAATAGCCCTTATTCAAAAAAAAAAAATTTAAGTAAATTATTATGAACGTGTCTCCTGTACGCAAGCATAAAACAGACTTTAAGCTTGTTCTTTGGGCAATTTTAGCTCCTATGGCAACTATAATCAGCTTACTATACTTTATCCCATCAACACCTTACCTACCTCCTTATCTAGATGCTGAGCGTATAGTAACATCAGCTACAACATTTGACTCTAGACTTCTTTATTCAAATTGGTGTTATACCAGTAACGAAGTAATATTAGATATTCACAAATGCAAAGATTGTTCTAAAAGTGAATTCATTGTTGGGATTTCATCTAATAATGGTAAGGTAAATGATCAAGAGTTTATTACAGAAGATATAAACAAAGCTACAGAATATATCAAAAACCTAAAGTTTTGCCCAATATGTCCTGGTATTGAACATAATTGGAATGTGAGGATTATTAGAAAAGATTACTTTGGGAATACAACTGTAGAAAATGTGATGTAATTGTTATTTAGAGCTATTGATAAATATAATCAAAATGAAGGGTTTTCTAATATTTTACTCGAAGGGTATGTGACACCTGGAATGGGGGCTGAAGTATGGATTCAAGATGTGTGTATGGAGTATCATTCAACAGGTAGTCCTTATAAAATGATACTAAACACAGCTCCATATCATCTTCCATATACATTTAAAGCTCAATATTCTGCTCAAGGGTATTCAACAGCTACTCGGGTTATTCAAATAGGTGGCCTTCCTCTTTACCCAACAAAACTCAGCCCATCAACTCTTGTAGCTTTTTCAAATGAGCCATTTAGGTATATTTTTAAAGCAATATCACTTCGTGGCACCCCAATATCGAAATTTTCAATCGAACTCCGTATTGGATTTAATAATTTCACTGGACCGGCAATCTATTATAATTTCACTGGCCCTGAAGGTGTTCTATCTTTAGAAAAAGCTGTTTATTCAATAGTCGGTCAATCAGAAGGTTTTAAATCAGATTATATAGAAATAGGAAATAAAGCTACAAATCTTTTACTATTTACAACAGATGATTTTGCTGAAAATGAAATAAGAGTTGTTCTTGGATGGGTTGGGGATGTTGATTTGGATTTAAGAGCAAGATTTCAATTAGATGATAATTTTGAATGTGATGTGAGTTTTGCTTATAAAGTTTGTGGAGGAGTAAAACTTACAGTATCAGCTGATTCAGGGAATTTGGGTGGGGAAGAAATTTCTATTAAAGATGTTGCAGCATATAGGTATATGTTTTATATTAAAGAATATAAAGCTGATAAAGTTAGAATTCTTGATGCTTATTCGAATATGAAAATTTATGTTAAGAGCTTTGGGTTTCCTATTATGAGGATTTCACAACAAGATAAATATCAATGGGAAGTTGGAGCTGATGAGTATAAAATATGGCTTGGATTTTGTATGGATGGATTAAGAGGGGTTGTTTCTGTTGCACCACTACAAGAATTCGTTTCTATTAATAATATGAAGAGCGCTGGTATGATATGCTCAAGTGTATATGGAGAAGAAAATAATCAAAAGATTGGAGACGATGGTAAAATTGAAGTGGAAAAATTTATTCAAGAAATACCAAAGAATATTACGTTAGTTTGATAAAAAGATTAGGATAAGTTTAGTTTATAGGATAGTATGATTTTTAGTGAGGTTTGGGAGTTTAAAGATTGAAGAGGAGAAATACTTTTTTTTAGATTGTAAAGATAAAATAAAATTTGGTATTTTGGTTGTGTGGAATAAAAAATAAGGTTAATGAAGAGTTTAAAGAAGAATTTATTGTTATTTTAATGAGAAGACATAAATTAGAATGATTAGTACTCACTTTTTTATCTTATCTGGATCTATGTTTATTGAAAAGTAAAACTTAATACCAGTTCCAAAATCCACTTTTTCAATAAAGCTTGATTTTTTTTGTGATTTAATGGCAATTGGGATGTTATATTCTCCATTTGTCAATAAATAAACTAAGTTTTTCGAAAAAGAATAGTCTATTTGGTAATTTTCCCAAAGTTTTTTTTCTTTTTGAGAGAAAATAAATATTTTTTCTTCTTCATAAAAATAGTTGAGTTCATTTAGTGAAATTATGTGAAACTTGAAAGAATACCTACTATTTTCAGGTTTAAAATTAGTTTCTCTAGAAGCCAAATAAGTTTTAACTGGGAAAAATCCGTGGATATATTGCTTTGTAGAATTTGTTTCAGATCTAAAAGTGGCATAGTCATTGATAATCCATTGCAAAAAAGTTTTGTCATTTATATTTAGATTTTTTGATACCGAATCCTTCAATTTAATATATTTCACAACATATCTTTCTTTTTCTACATCTTCAATAAGCATTGAAAAATCATCGATTAAACCTAAATATCTTATCCTCCATTCATTAAAGCATCTTTGATTACATATAAACCTTTCTTGAACAGATTTTTTAATAAAAGATACATAATTCTTTTTAGCAAGTTTTTTTTGACTTTCTTCCTTTATCCCATCTTTTATGCAGTATATTTTAAGCCCTTCGTCAAAATCGATAATTCTTTCTTGATTAGTATAAATTCCGAAATAATCATGATTGATAGCTTTATTTTTTATTCCAGCTAAAAAAAGATCCTCAACATTCCATGGGCTGCTAGTAATGCTCTTTTCTAATAATTCTTGGATATTTTCATAATATTCATTTATTTTTTGTTTAGCGTGTTTAGTTTTTTTTACTATATCAGGTAAATTAATTTTGTATAAGAATACCAGCATTTTATTATGTAAAGCGAAATTCCTAAGGATTTTTTCATAAATAAGCTTCAGATCGTATTTTCCCAAAGTCTCGACTAATTCTAATAAAGAACTATAAAACTCATGATCCATACCATCAAATTTTGTAATAAGTTTAAATTTCGAAGAATTTCTATTACTTATTTGTGGATAGTATATTGAATTATTCGATATTTTTATTTTATCAGGCATGAAAACATTTTTTAGAAAATCATCGTTTTTTAGTTTTTCAATTAAATCCTTTTCAGTTTGTGTAGCTTTAGGAATATTTTTTGATAATAAAATTGCTGAACTATCATTTTCATTCACTAAAGAAAAAGTTATTAAAGGTTTCTTGCTTCTTTTTTTCGATATTTGAAACAATTCTTTTATTTTAGCTTCAGTAATACCCACTGTTTCTTGTGAATATTTATTTTTATCTTCATTTCTACTATTTTTTATCATAGAAATTTCATAGATACCATATGTAAATGAAGTATAAAAATGCACAACCTCACTTGTAAGGGTCTGAGGTAAATTTAAGTTAAGATACGGCGGAAACAATAAAACACAAGATGTTTTAAAAGTTAAGAAATTGTTAGTAGGGCTGATTGAGTAAACAAAATTTACAAGAGAAGAATTTGCTTTTCTAAGATAAGAGATAATATCTTTTTTATCAGCTTCTCCGATTATCCCAGGTTTTGATTTTATAGCATAAATTACTTTTATTTCCATTTTTTCATTAGAAATAGATAATAAAACTGGAAAAGTTCCCCAATCAGGTGCACAATCATTCCCATTATCGTTTATAGCATATAAATATGTTGTTTTAGATTTTTTTTTCATATCTAAATTTCTGCTTGTCTGAGAAATATTTTCTATTCTTTTAGTTCTATTTATAGCTAATTTTTTATTATCCGTATTTTGCATTTCTTCTATTAATTCTTTGAATCTATTTTTAGAACTACGATACTCTTTATCAGTCTCTGAATATAAATAAGCAGAATCTTTTACTTTTTTTTCTGACAATTTTGGATTTAAAAAAGAATCGCTCGTGCTTTTAAGTGAACTTTCTGATTTAGGAGTTTTTGAGATATTTGAATCTTCTGGAAAAGGTTCATAGTATTTATTTATAAGTTTATCTTTAGTCATACCTTTTTCCATATTTTCTTCGCTTATTTTCGTGTTTTTAAACCCCATCATTTTAATACCTTCCAAACAAATTGCAGAATAAATAAAGTGGAGATCCGACTCATCAGCAAGAAAATTAAATTTAATACTATTATAAAGTTCTTCAAGCACTTTTTCAGGATCATTTTTATATATCTGGCCTGTAAATGATAAATAATATTCATCTAATATTTGTACCTTAAGTGGTAAAAGACTTGAACTTTGATTCAGAAAATTTAAAATTCTGGTTTTATCAATTCCGTGCATTTCATTTAAATTAAAATCAATTTGAAAAATCGAGAAATTTTCTGTAATCTTAAGTATCTGAACTTCTGATTTTATACTACTAAAAATCATTTTTAGCTCAGATTGTATTTCTCCATTAATACTCTCAATAATTTTTGTTTTATCTGTCTGTATAGTCTTAGGAAATTTATTAACCTTGCTATACAAGACATTTATTTTTTCTTTAGGACTATTTAATTTTCCAATATTGACAAATGAACTAGTAAGTTTTTCATTGTTTATAATATTAGAATGTGGGAATAAACTTAAATTTTCATGTTGATTATGATAATGATGCTGGATTTGAACAGATGGATTATAGGTTGTATTAGTTTTAATTGAAGCTTGGATTTTTGATTCTTCATGTATTAGAGGATTTGCTTGATTTAAAATCTGTTGAAATGATGGAGGATTTGAAATAGAAAAACTAGGATCTCGCCAATTGTTTGCTTGAGAAAACATATCACGAAATTGATTCGAATCTTCATTACTGTAGAGTTCAAGACCTGACTCTTGTTTAAATACTTTGACAGCAGGTTTCTGAACAATACTTCCCCCCTCAGCTCTTGGTGTATTTGGTTGAGGGAAAAGCGATTGGTTGTTAGGATTTGACATTAGATTTTTATCTAGTGTATTATAATGCTAAAGATTATACATATATATATTGATTCTAATAAGTTTTTAATATTCAAATATATAAAGTTTATTACACTATTTAACAATTAATATTTAGCTAGACTGTAATACAATTAAAGGAAGCAAATAAAAATACTTAATGATTAATTTTGAAATAGTCAAATCATCTTATCAAATAGTAAGGTTTAAAGTAAACACAAGGATTTGTGTAATGATGAATAATGTAATATGTATATTAGTAAGAGTAGAAATATTATAAGATTAAAAAAGTTGACTTGAGGAATAATTGTATTAAATTTATTTGTAAGGTTTTTGGTGTTATATCTGAGATTTTTTTATTTTTGAATCAATTGCTGCTTATGCCTTGAAGAATATATTTATTGTAGACATATTTTGCTAGTCTAACATTTATTATATATGTAATATTTATAAAATACTTTATCCTCATAGACTATATGTATATTTGAATGAATTATCCAAGCTTTATTTCTCTATATTAATATAATTTTATCATTGGCATTAGTTTTTTCCAAGTTAGATTTTATATAAACTCAGAAGTTCATATAAAACTATTCTTTGAGTATGGATTTATCTTCAAGTGCTTTTATTATTAAACTTAGTTTATTGATTAACACAATAAAAGCAACTTCTTTTAAGTTGAAATGAATGACAGTTAATTTTTACATTAAATAATTAGATTCTTATTATTAAAACAAGATTTCAGTTAAAATACTTGTTTTCGGCTTAGCATATATATTAACAATGTCTATAAATGGTATTTAATAGTGAAAGTTTGAGCATAATTGGAAATGATTTTCTTTGCAGGATGTTTAATGAGCAAAAAATCTATTATTGCAAGCGAATTATTACATACTATGAAATATTATGTGGATATTTCGAGTATCTTTATTTTTATTGTAATCAATTCGGTTTTCAGATATTAGATAATTTGGTTAAAAAAAACCCAGTGATAAGCACAGAAATTAGTATAATTTATGCATCCTTGGCCAAAAACTGCAGTGAATTTTTACATTCAGGAGCAATTTACCATGACGATAGTTATATGAATGCAATAAGAAACATTGCAGATAAATTATTACTAAAAAGCAATATAAGAAGCTCTAGCAATGAGTTTAGATTTAATAAACATATCAAATTGATTATGAATCTTTCCATGACATTTGAAGTTTTAACTATTGATGTAAAAAAAACAGAAAACCCTTTTGCCAGTTTGAAGAAATTCTGTATAGGAGTCTCATCAATGCTATTTTTATCATTAGAAAATTCGCTTTATATGCTTCTCCCAAATGAATTAACACCTGATATCCTATTAAAAATCCAAAGAAATATAAACGATGCTAAAAGTTATCAAAAAGTATTATTTCATTGTGGTCATAGCATACCAATGCAAGTAACTAATCCACGAATTTTTAATCAAAGTGATAGAAACCAATGCAAATTTTGTAAAGATCGCCTTTATACAATGGACATTGGCTTAGCTAGAAAAAATCACTGGAGAAATGAGCAAAAAAATATATGCGGAAAGTGCTCTTCATTAAATGCAAATGAATTTTTATGCATTGATTGTGAATGGCCATTTTGTAGAGGTTGCTTAAATTTCACAAAAAACCAATGCGTTTGCTCACTATGCAAATTTATGAATATAAAAAAAAATTTCCAGCAAGATGTTGCGATGAGATTTATAACAATCAGGAAAAGTTACTCTCAAAGCCAAATAATAAATCAAGACTTTAATTATAACAATCAGTATCAACCAAATAATGTTATGATGCAAACAATAAAAGATGGAATAAGAGTTTCTTCACATCCATTAAATAGTAATTTTCACAACCAAAACTTTGGGAATGCAATCCCAACTGGACAAAGTGCTGGTGTAAATCAAAATCTTCCTGCTAATCCAAATGCAGTTAATCAACCTGTTAATGAGCCTAGACTTGAAAATAGTTGTTCTAACTGTAAAGATTTTAAAACTTGTGTTTATTGCAATGGTTTATTTGATAATAAATTCTTTGCAACGAAAAATAAGTTTTGTAAAATTTGCTATCAGATTTTAAAGTTTAAATGCTATCACTGTCAAACCCATAAGGTATGCAATGCAATATTTTGTGATACTTGTAAAAATATATCATATGAAAATAATCTTATTGATTTTACTGAAAATATGAAAAGAACTTGTGAAAAAGAAGGAAAAGATTTTTTAATTTTTGAAAAGATTTGCACAAAATGCAAAAAAAATAAAAGAGTAGAATGTGTTTGCGATTGCTGCAATAGTAAATCTGGAAAAAAAATAATTAAAGGTAATGAATTAAATTCGATTGATAAAGGTAAATGCTATTATGGAAACTGCGTGAAATCTGATTTAAAAGAGTGTGCAGAATGTAAAAATAAATTTTTTTTTTGTGATAAGCATATGAATCTTCATATGAAAATTCATAATACTAGAAGCCAAATCCAAAGTGAACTTAAAACTAATGAAAGTAATCAGAGTTATAATTGTCCTACTTGTAAAACTGAGCAAACTCAGCTAAGTTCAACTTTTTGCAAAAATTGCAAGCTAATTTATGCAAATAGTGAATATTTCGTTCAAAGATCACTTTATGATTCTTATTGCAAAGCATATTGTGATTATGAATCTCAAAAATTACAGTGCTCAAACTGCCATAACTCTCCTACAGAAATAAAACACTGCTGTCTAAAATGCCTATCTTTATTAAAAACTCAGACACCTGAAACAGAATCTGATAAAGAGCAAAATTCTCTTAAAAGTTCTGACTCTAACCTTAAATGTTATCAAGCTGAGTGTATGTTTTTTAATTGTAAAAAATGCAGCAAATGTGAAATTGCTTGCTGTGATTTTCATAATGCAGATCATGAAAAAGTTTGTCACAGCAATTTTAGTAATAAAGAAATCGAAAATCATATTTCACCAAAAACAAAAAATACTATCAAAGATTTAATTAAAATTACAAGAAACAATATTATAAAATCTTGTTATGAAACAATAAAAATAATACAAAATTACTCAAATGAAATGATTAATTTATTGGATGAGATAGAATTTGCTGATGATTCATTAAAAAATGCTTTACGAGAGAATCGTTGTTCAGAAATCCATTATGAAAACTACTCTAACTCTTTATACATTCCAGAACTTGAAGTTAATAATTATGATGCTAAAAAAATAGCTGAGATGAATATAACAACATTTATAAAGGATATTAAATTTTTAAGAGAAAAATATGATGAAAAGAATAAAGTCTTTCAATTCTATAGGGAAAAAAAGAAAATAAATAAATCAGTTTCTGAAGGAAACAGTGCTTCTGGGAATCTGGATATTCAACAAAGCAATCCTATGAATGATCCTAATAGTTAGTAATTTTAAATATGCTCAAGCATAATCCCTTAGTGTTAAATAAGATTGATTTTTTATTAAAGAAAAATTCATTGAGCTTATCACAAAAAAAAAATGAAAATGATAACTCAAACAGAAATAAATAATGCTAAGTCCATCCAAGCATTTTAAATTTTTCTATAAACTTAGTTAATTTACTAAAAAAGTATGAATTTTTTTTAATTAAATATACTAGAAAAACTAAACCATATTAACAATTACAAAGACTATAAAACTTTTACTAGTAATAAAATTATAGGTTTATTCCCAAGAAAAAGTTTTCATAAGAATTTTATTATAATCAAAGCAGACTAATATGAATGATAAACAAAAATTATATTTTTTTTAAGTTTTAATTTTTTATAACTATTAAAAATTATCATCAATTGAATAGGCTTTTAATAATTATTAAAGAAGTTTTAAGTTCCAAACACTTTGAGTTTTCTTGACGTTTTACTACTTTTAATATAATTTCTTTAGTGTTTTAATTTTGTCTGAAAACATAGTATGGGTAAAAATCAAAATTCAATTAAAATTAGGATGATAAAGTTAGATAATAAGAGGTTTTTTAGGTATGATAAGTTAGATGAAATAAAGAAATGTTAGCGATAGAATCTATTTGTAAGTACTGAAACCAAGACAATTATAACTTTGATATAAATAATATGGGGTGTAGAAGTTCAAGATTAAATAACGATGCTATCAAATTAATTCCGCCTAAAAAAGAAACAAAAGTCAAGAAAATTGATGAGAATTCTCATCAGGTAAACGAAGAAAACTCTGAGTTTTCCTTAAGAGATTGCAGTATAATTCCTATAGTAACAGAAAATGGGGGTAAGAGACGTGTGTCTGATGATCCAAGCATAATTGGAATGATCCAAGAAATTCGCCAGCCCTCAGATTTGAATTAGATATGCAACAAATTGTCTAAGAATGACTAATTAAATATTTTCATATTCCATGCAAATTAACCATATGAGATTTCTCTAAACATTATTTCAAAGTCATTCATCACAACCAAAATAATCAATCTAAAATTTTTAATCTAATAATTTATCTCTAAAACTCATAATATCGATGATCTTAATTCCTTTATCAACTTGCAATACAATATTAAATCATAAATAATCCTTTCACAAATCAAATAAAGAATATTTAGCAATTACTATTCAAGTTAACTAAATATTTGATATATAAGCAGTAGCTTGGAATGTTGAGATAAGTTCATATGTCGCATCAACATAATAAAAGTTAATTCCGTATGTGCTTCCAAGAACAGCCTTATCTGAGCATTTGATATTGAAATATTGAAAGCCTGCATTATAAAATCCAAGAGTGTCTTCTTGTAGTATAAAATCATTACTTGGTGAGTACCACACAAAGCCAGAACTTGGACTTGAGGACATAGATAACCAATTTTCTTCTTTACATGAGAGTGAGAAATGAGTTGTCTGGTCTAAACTAATGTTTTTCCCAGAGATTGTCATTACTAGGACTAAAAGTGCTAAAAGCGATTTCATATTTATATCTGTTTTTGATATTTATGCATATTTAATTAGCATCAGATTATAAGGGTTTTTTTGTTTGATTGTTGGAGGGATGATGGGATTGATTGAAAATTGTGCATGGATGTTGAGAGATTTTTTAAGATTGTATGTATTATGAATAGGCACTTTTTAGAATTTAGCGGCTTTTAGAATTAATTTTTAGTTGTAAAGTTATTGACTGTATGATAAATAGATTATTGGGTTTAAAAAAATTAAGTTTTTAATATATAAAGTTTATACTTGAAGATTAGTTAATAATATATAATAGTAAGAAATATATACAAAAGATTTTATTGTATAATTTATTATTATAGTAATAAAATCATATGAGAGAAATTGTATAATTTCGCCCCTTATTCGCTTTGATACACCTTTGAATTAGTAATATTTCAAATTTATATATTCCAATATAAAATACTCTGAACTTATTATAAGTTAACTATAACTACACATATATCTTCTAATTCAATATCAAGATATAAAGTCGTAAAAAATCATACAATCTTGAAATCGAAATCCTTCAAACCTAAAAAAATATATTTTTCTCCAGGTCTTTTCCAACCTCTTCAGTTTGCATTTTACATATTTGAAACATTTAATCATCTATCATTATTATTCAACCTAATAAATATAATGCTCTTGCATTTCATTAGCCTGCTTTCATTAGCAACTTGCCTCACATTTTCTCTTTACTCCTTATTAGGTTCTCCATGGACTACCTTTGAAGTTAACTCATTAGAATTCACTCACAATCTTCTTCACAGTTTAAAAACCCCAGCTTTATATGACTATGCTGATTATCAATGCTTAAAAGAAATCTCCTGTTCCTCATCAGAAAATTCAGACCTATGTAAAATCTCAGGTAAACTTGTAACTGCTAAAACAATCTACCTAATATTTGAAATCATCTCAATATTTACAATGGTCATGCTTATAGAAAGGCTTATTCTAAAAATCGTTTACAGGCCATATGGAAGCCCAAAATTTTTCTTGTTCTTAATGTGGGTTTTACCAATTCTAAAAAGCGCAGGTATCACATCTTTCTTAATAGTCTCAAATGTAAACATAGACCAAAGTTCTAAAAGTGGTGAAATCAATTCGGAATATGGAATATATTTATCATTAGTAGCTTTAGCTTTAAGTATAGCTAGTGCAATCTGTATGATTGTGGGAAAAGTTCATAGGAGCATGCGTGTGATAAAGCTTCAAATTACAACTTCAACAGGGAAATTTATAAACCCATTCTTAATGTTTTTAGTTACTGAAGTGCTGTTTATATTAAGCAAAGTATATCCTACAGCAAGTTTTAATGAGTTTTCAGAAGTGACAATGAATATACAATATGTTAATGAAATGAATAATTATAAAAACCTTCCTATGCCTTGTATTACAGGTCAAGAATGTTTGGTTTCAGAAGATGGGTGTAATATTTTCCATTCATTAGACTCTGTAGGGAATGTTGTATTTTACTTAGAAGCTATTGGGTATTTATTTGCCTTTTTATGGTTTGAAGCTTTTATTAATTTATTATTAAAAGTACGTTTGGGGACAAACTTTTTGAACTATTCATATCCTTTGATTTATATGCTAAATTTACTTATAAGCTTGGTTTATTATGCGGTAAAGTCTAAAATATCATATGGCGCACAGTGTAATATTGAAGATTTTAATAATGATTTTATCCTTTGTGCTGAATTGGGGACTACTTTTTATATAATAACAGTTGTTTTTGCTACTTTAACAATGATAACTTATCAATTGACATATGCGATTTTTACAGCTGGGGCAAACCCTGATAGAAAGATTATGGATGATCCTGATGATTTGAAAAAACCAAAAAACAATGATGATGTTTATGTACAAGATATGGATATTGTTGCTGATAAGACATCAAGTGAAAACAAATCAAAAATTGGCACCCTGATGACTGGGCCGAGTATGAAAGTTAAAGTTTGTGATGCTTGCAAGAAAGAATTTAAACCTTCAGAAAATGGGATTACTGAAAAAGGCAAAAAATATCATTATAAGTGTTATGTGATTTCAGACAACTAGATTAGGATTAAAATATACTAAATTATGATTGCCTATCAAATAAAATGCCCTTATCTTTATTGAAATATTGTTGAGGATCTTTGATAGAACATGATTCTTCAAAGTTTTTATCAATCCAGGAGTCTAAATAATTTTTAAAATCTTTGTAGCTGCAAAGTTCACTTTTGGAGATTTTATCTAAAATAATCACTTCATCGTTGTAGATTGTCTTAACTTTATATTCAGAATTTTCTTTATGAAGCTCAAATAAAAGAGTTGTGGCGAATGGAGGATTTTTTATGTTCCATAAATCAAGAGCTAAGAGAAGACCAATTAAGGTTCTATCGTGTGTGATGTAAACTTTGTATTTTGTAGCAGATCTTGCATAGATAATATCATCAAAAGTTTCTAAAAGTTGCATATAAAACGCTGAAGTAGCAAGTTTCAATGCAGGTTCAATATTAAACAAGTACCTATTAGAAAAATCCTTAAGTTCTATCATCTTTTCATAAAGACCATTATCAATCCCAGCAGGTATATCAAAATCATGAAACTTCATACATTCAAGTGTATCACCAATAAAAGAAGCTTCATCAAAATCAATATTTTCCATACCTAAAGCCTTTTCTAAATTACCCTTAATATCATTCTTAAAATTCAAAACCCATTCTTTATACTCTTCATTTTCTTGTGAATCTTTAACAAACTCTTCCATAATCTGACAACTTGTTGAATACCCAAGAAGCAAATTGTCATTAGATTTATCATAAACATCAATAGGTATAGGTTGAAATTTATAAGGAAGTGCTTTAAGTTTAAGTTCTGATATTGTATCGTTTAATATTGAAATATCAAATGGTGGTAAAGCTTTAGAGTTCATAGATTGTGATAATAATTCTGGACCTTCTGGGAAAAAACCCATCATTTGAGCTTGTGCACTCATTATTGTTCTATGATAGTCTGTACTTCGAATATAAACTTCTGGTAAGAATAAAGTTGAGTTTATTAGATGATGCTTTATTATGTATCTTTCTCTGAACTCTTTACCTATTATGTAATGTTGAAATGATCCTTCTCTGGTTAATTCTCCTAGATTGACTTCCCAAGGAGACTTGTCCCATGAATACTTTTTAAGAGGACTTCGAGCTCCGTGCCTGGCAATTTGAACTAGACCAACTAGATCAGAAGAGGCTAAGAAAACAATCATGCTGAGAGTTATGATAAGAGATTTTTGCATTTATTGTTTAGAATACAAACTTATATATCATAGTTAAATTATATTTTATGTTGTTTAATTAAGTAATAATCTACACAACTTATTTTCGGATTAAATATATAAACAACAGGTGTTAGGGTGTTAGGGT